>JAQFZX010001405.1:0-30448 GCA_034682405.1 Hydroisotoma schaefferi | reverse complement strand
AGGACCCAACTGGTCCAGTGAAGGGCACCGAGGTACTTAACGCTGAACAAATTGAAGATAAGGACCCAACTGGTCCAGTGAAGGGCACCGAGGTACTTAACGCTGAACAAATTGAAGATAAGGGCCCAACTGGTCCAATGAAGGGCACCGAGGTACTTATCGCTGAACAAATTGAAGATAAGGACCCAAATGGTCCAATGAAGGGCACCGAGGTACTTAACGGTGAACAAATTGAAGATAAGGACCCAACTGGTACAATGAAGGGCACCGAGGTACTTAACGCAGAACAAATTGAAGATACGGGCATGGCTGTTAATAATCACCTACAGGGCACGGATCTTAAACAAAGTGACAGACTGACCCAAGATATTGACGAGCAGGTTTATAATGGTCTGAAACGGGGGAACGAGTCCGAAAACCAGGCTATTGTACCAAATGACAGTAAAGTAAAGAAGGGTAACGGTGAGCAAGAGGCCATGAATGAAGGACCTATTGTAACCAAAGGACTCTTATCAGAAGAAGTTTCAGAAACAATTGCCAATATTGTTAATGAACAGGTACATTCAATAGTTAGTTACGTAGTTGATGGAAATAGTGGGACTTCGTGTGTTTTAAATGAACTAAATCAATCAACGGGGTCATTACTAGACTCAAGATCTCCGTAAGGACTGTTATAATGAAGCCCTAGCTAATAACGAATCGGCTCCATGTGAAGAGAGTAAAACTGCGGAATCGAAAACATTAGATAATCTCGAGCTGAATTTTGACAAGACATCTTCAAATATAGATTCATTAAAAGGACTTAAGAAGAGTAACGGTGAGCAAGAGCCCATGAATGCAGGAACTACTGTAACCAAAGGACTCTTATCAGAAGAAGTTTCAGAAACAATTACCAATATTGTTAATGAACAGGTTAAATACTTTAATGATGCAGTTGGTAAAAGTAATGGAACTGCAGAGAGTAGGAATTTTTTTAAATAAACTAAATCAATCAACATGTTTTTCTTATCTAGACTCAAAATCTCCGTAATGACTGTTATCATGGAGTCTTAAATACAAACGACTCAGCTCCATGTGAAGAACGTGAAGCTGCAGAATCCAAAGCATTAGACAATCTCGACCTGAATTTTGATACGAACTCTTCAAACGTAAATTCAATAAATAAGCTTAAAGGTGATCAAGGGCACATGAATTCAGGAACTATTGTAATCGAAGAACTCTTATCAGAAGAAGTTTCACAAACGATTGCCAATATTGTTAATGAACAGGTAAGTTCAACAGTTAACGATGTAGTGGATGGACTCAGGGGGACTGCAGGAGAAAGTATTTTTTATATTATTTGAATCAATCAACGGGTTTTTTACTAGACTCAAGATCTCCGTAATGAGTGTTATCATGGAGGCTTAAATGCAAACGACTCAGCTCCATGTGAAAAAAGTGAAGCTGCAAAATCCAAAGCATTCGATGATCTCGACCTCAGTTTTGATATGGCTTCTTCAAATATACATTTTAGGGGCTCGCTTACTAAAGTTGTTTCAGAAATAGTCAAGAAAGTTATCAAAGAGCAGGTGAGCTTATAACATGCAGTGTAAAAGACTAATATTATAGCGCACACGAGCGGAGATTAATTTCGCTTAGTTATAAATTATGTTTGTAAATTACGAACAGGTAGCAGAGTTACAAGTTCAGTGCGAAGAAATGGGTTCAGGAGACCTGGTACTAGATGAATGCGATACATTGTTGCAAGATGCTAATGATAAGCGATCCCCTACTAATCCATTGGTCAATGGACAATCAGGCATAGAAATCCCGTCGAGCAATGTAGCCTTGTCCGATACCAAATTTCTCGTTCCAATTGCCTCTTTTCCCCCAAGTACAACCGAATCCGAAATAACGGTTGACAAAGTGGAATTTGTTAGACGTCACACAATTCCGGTACTTTACCCCAATTCTTATTACTTATTGAGATTTATCCAATTTCACTTCACATCGGATAAATAAGTTATCGAAATTGACCAGTTCATCGAGTCAGAAATGGGTATTTCGCTTGGACTGGGTGTCCATGTTAATCCAGCCGTATCCCACTTGCCAGTCTTAGGCGGAGACCAGTCGGTGACCGCTAGCGTTGCCGTGTTGGATAAAGAAAGGGAGGATTTTTATTGTAACCCAAAAGTCTCTGAACCAGAACCCAAAGTTGATTCAGGCCAAGGAACTTCTTTGGCCGCACATTCCCCGACAACAGGTACTACGGGGGAAGTACATACTTTGTGGAAAGGATCTACAGCTCAATCTGATCAACCCAGAGTTGATAACCCTCCACGGGAGGCTCCTTCCGATGAGACAAGAAATAGAAGACCTTCTTACTGTGATGTGTGTACCATTATAAACTTTCAGAAACACATCCATTAAATTACTTATTATTAAGGAAATAATGGTAATTTGGTCTATTTTGCAGGTCAACAAAAGCGTTCTAGAACAGTTGGTATCGGTAAGGGGGGAAATCGCTAGGCTGCGGGTTCAAGTTGAAAGACTTGATAGGTCTCAAATGCAAAGACAACCTCCACAAGAGCCACCTCATTAACTCAGGCTTTACGGACTAATATGCCCTGTAATTTATTTTGATAGTGACTGATCAAAGCTTGATTTTGAAATTCAACCCAATTTCAAGATGAAAAATAAAAGTCTTCCATCATGAATAATTGTAGCAATCTGTAATAAAAACTAAGGTCAACTCAGGTTGTACAGACCGTTTCCATTCATCGCTACGACTGCATAATTTGATACTTCCTTCAGTTTACTGGAAGCAAATACAACTAATATGAGGAAAATAATCTTTAAAGACGAAAATATTTAATGTCTTAGCCTTAGCTTCCCTATCCTTTAGCCAGCCTTCTTCATACAGACTTTAAGTGAACGCTTTCTAAAGTTTGTTAAGAAATAGTCAAGAAGACTATGAAACACCTCAGGTTTGGTACGATGTATCTGCCAATTTAACAGCAGCAAAGCTTTCCAAGGGGTCAATAAGGCTGACGAAAGTCCGCAAATGGTAGGAAAGTGCATCATAAACTAGGTACTACAATTACAGCAAGCTGACCCGTCAATAAATATATGCAACTTTTTATAACAACTATTCCAAAATTATTATGTACAAGTATACAACTTTATTAACCTTTGGATGACGAGAATGGGACAGTTATAACTAGTAGCAGTAGGGTTAGGATTACTAATTTTACATTAGCATTGGACGAAGGACATTTCAACTTGTGAAGTTGTTATATTACCAAACATTCCACTACATGAATACTTCTTAATTCGTAATTTCTTCCAGTAAATTAACTTAAACGAGGCAGTAGTCTGCCTGACCCTATAAGTAGCGAATGCGCTCATAAACTTGCTACAGGTTAGCATACAGATAGTTTCACTTTTACCTATTTGTTCTCTACTTTCAGCACTACGTTTTTGTACCATTCCAAAAAAATGAAGCCTAATTGCTAATTATGAATGGTAACTCTTAGAAGCAGTTTATTTTATCCGAATCGGAGGTGTCCATAATCATCGTAGTCCTTTGTGCTGGGTTGATTGCGCTTCCCAAAACGCATATGCCCATAATCCATATCATCGTACTGTCTTTTTCTGAAGGAATTCTCATCTTCAGCGTATACATCTTCCCCATCAGCGAGCTTAAATTTGATACAGAAACTTGTGTTAATACTACTTTCCAACATTTCCTCAATTATAAACTTTAGCTACTGGCAATGAGCATGTTTAAAGATTACCAACTCTGAGGAAATGTTCCTCTAAAAATTACAAAATCTTCCAAATGATCTAATAAAATTGCATACCCCTTTTCTCAGAAGTCGATAACGTCTAAGTAAGCCAGGTCCCAAAATTCTGACATTCTTAGGATTTACTCCAGCCCCTAGTCCTCCGGTCCCGGAACTGGATCCCGATGATGCATCACCCAGGCCAAATGATATGCAACAGACGTAGAAAATCACTGCTACGAGCGTTAGTGCAAACTTAGACATGATTTCGGTTGATATTTTTACTCTTGACTTAAAATATAGGTTTGCCGTACCAGTGAAATATTTATCACTGTAATGACCCTCCTTCCAGAAAGCGTGAGGCTTTTATATGAAAAACTTCCCTGAAAAATCTCTCGGATATTCGCACAGATGCTTATCAAACTTAATATATTTTTACTGTAAAAATTTCCAAGTATAAAACATAATTAACATTCAACACTCCCATTCCAACCTAACTCCTAAATGTGAACCTCCAGGGAACCTCATCCGTCGTGCCATGCATTGTAAACTGAATAGCTAAAATCTGTAAAAAGGGTTAACACTTGCTACTAAAACACTTTAACCCATCATTGAGAATGAGAGTACCTAACGCATAAAATGTATTGCAAAAGAACCAGAGTTAAGATAAGTACAATTTATTCGGTTTTTTTCATATTTGATTCCCATGAGACTCGTAGGGTCGAGATGATTGACACCTGCCACTATTCATTGAATTAAATTGTTAAAGGGAAAAGTTTTTTCCAAGATCATCTACCCGGTTTGGGCTTGCGGTGAGAGGTAGAGTCGTAAGACTTCAGGAAATAATCCACAGATTTATGCAACCGAGAGTCGAGTAATCCCAAAGTGTCTTATAAATGTCTTGCGTAGGCAGGGAATTGTGACGTACAAGCGCTTTCAAGTCTCGGATATACCGCACTTCCCGTTTTAATTCCTCCCCCGGAATAATTCCCCCCTACCCTTCCATGTTATAAGTCCTATCTTGTCCATGTAAATAGAATTTTCCTTTCGTAGTAATAAAGCCCCAGGGGAATTAAAACAGGAAATACTAATTCTGAAAGAACACTTTTACGATTTTTCCGAAGAAAGTTAATTTTAGCCATTCTCAGCAGCGTAGTAAATTCATCAAATGCAAATATTTTTATTTATTTTTGAAATGTTTAGTTTCCAGATTTTTTACATATCTACTAGACACGGAGAAGACGATTAACATTGTTTATATAGTCTTGCTTTGCTAGACAGTGAGGAACACAAGGTTAATGTTGGCTATTCCAGAATACTTCTCTTTCTTTTAAATTAAATTAACAAATTCGTTCTACTTCTAACATATCTCGCACAATTTAATACAATGGTAGATAAAAACTTCATACAAGTCCTAGAACATTCCTAAGTTCATACAAAATTTATTTATATCTAACATCCAACTTTTTCCTAATTCATCGGAGAGTGAGCCCACAATCTCATGAAAAAGTAGTTCCTTTATTTTTAGTTTTTCCCCAGTCTTTTGCCTTTCACGTAGAGGTTGTTTGGGATGGCGAGATCTGACTTCTAAATATATCCGACGCTATTTTCCACTTGTCAGCATTAGCCGTTATAACAAAATTCTGTGTAAAATAGCGAGATCCAACTCCCGATATTCGATAGGACCCTCCCGTGCTTATCATAAAGGTCTTCTGTCCTCCTACAGCTTGAGCTAGGAGAAAAAAATATAACTATCAAATACTATTAAAAATCATATAAGCTCTTATATGCGGTAACTCTCTTGGGCAACAAAGTTGGCTGTATATGTGGGAGAAAGGTTTAATTTTAGTCCGCTACTGAATAACTTACCAGGGAGAGGTTGCGCGTCCATTGAAACCACAATGAAAGTTAAGCTGGGCAAATCACCATAAAACTTCTGAATAGCATCCAAGTGCACATAAGGATTTCCATCCCAAATCAACACAGCGCTGTCCAAGTACAACTGAGAAACTCGCTAAAAAATATAACAATTCGCATGATAACATAACACACAACAAAATTGACAACCTTATCGACATTAAAACGACGAGATCGAGAAACGTTCCTTACATGTGGGCGATGTTCTAAAGTTTTGTAGTATAATTTGTAAAATTCTTCAGCAGCCGATCCAGCTTCTTCAATCGCTGTTTTCCTTTCCTAAAACAAGTTATTTACAACAATATGTATTTTTAAACGTATAATGGTCCTGATTTAACCTTTAAACCCTCAGCTTATTCCCAAAATTCCAAACTTACGTTGCTATTAAAACTAGGCATGGCGCCAGTACTTGGTGCTCCTGACATTGACATTCCTTCTACCGATTCAAGCAGTTTCATCCGACAAGCGTTCCAAATACTGAAAGACACAAATGTGTACAGACAACCTAATAAAAAAAACAGGCATTTAAAATAACAATGGTATTCCCAATATACTCCACAAACCACCGACTCAAAATAGACTACAAAAAGTTCAACCACCGTATTTACCGAAATAATGCCCCCAGGGAATTATTACTTTGAAGGACAAATTGGAAATTCTATTAACATGGACAAGTAGGATGGAGTAGGACAAGATTATACAGACGATGGGATCAATCCATTGGAGAAGCTTTATATACAGGAGAGGGAGAGCCCCTCGTCTAGGACAAGATAGGGCAATTTTAACATGGAAAGGTAGTGGGGCATAATACCGGGGGGAATTATTTCGGAGGGGGCATTATTTCGGGAAATACGGTACACTGTACACTTCTAATTCAGCAGCTTTACGCAAGTGTTTGTGTTACGCTTACACAGATAGACAGGAAACGCTTATGCAGTTTGAGTTACCTTTCAAATTTTTAATGCAAGGTGACTCAAATTCCGTGATTTTATTAAATACAAAGCTGAAGGTTTCTAATCGCTACGTTTTCAAAAAATTAAAAAAGTTCAATTTCCGATTCTAAATTCTAAAACTGTAAACGTCAACAAAAATGTTGAAGAATTACGAATTTTTAACTACCGCAATTTCAATACTCCAGCTAAGGGGCGAGTTGATATAAATTGATACAAAAATATTGCCTAGAATTTGCTGCTAAAAACAAGCTTATCTTGCTCGAGACTTTTTCTGGATTTTAATTGCATTGCAAAAGTGAATGAAACAGTGAAAAAAACTGAGGGAATGGAATGTCAAATTTTAATGCATTTTTTAATTAATAATTTTATTTTTTTTCAAGTTAAAACACGCCATGACTGCCCATCTACAGTTACAATGTTTAACTTTACTGTATGCCTACCAGCCTACCATTAAAAAACCAACAAGGGTCATAAATGGTCCTTTTCTCCTGCGTGACGTACTTTAAATCCATCCTGGACGATGGATCCTTCCATTCATACTCTTTATTACCATTTACCCGACCTTGATAGTAGTGTATTAAAACGATAACTTGATTCTAAACCCTGTCAAAACCCAGACGATAAGAGGTTCAGTCTATTTTTATGGGTATTCAAACTGTACTCGTCAAAACGGGTCAAGGACAAGCGATTCACTCACGGTGGCTTCTTCCTTTTTATATTACTTTTTATCCCAAGGAATTTTGAAACTAAAATTGTATTTCCTACAGTCAGTACAGTGAAATGGAAGTAACCGACAGGTTTTGTTTGGAAATAATTTTATAATTTTCCATCCGGATGTCTTTCAACGAGCATTCCGACCCCCTGAAATGAATAATTTATATTTGTAAGAGTGAATTGACTACCGAGGAAATCTTAACTTTGTCATCCCCAGCCCTGTGCACTCTGTTTTTTACTTTTCGCTTGGGTTCTCTGCCCCCTTTACATAATGTTGAAGGGGTACTCGATCCAAGCGGACATATATTAAATATTACGATAATTATTAACTGACCTGTCCGCCTGCGGCGCACGCAGCCAAGAGGGCTATTTGTTTGTCTTCGTGGATTAATCTATTCGCACAATGAGACGTCAATCGGACTCCTGCATGCAGTTAAAAAATATTTAGTTAACATTCAAATCAAACTGATATGTACACAAATAATGACACGACACAGATAAGTTAAAACCAGTACCGGTGGCCCCAAAGGGATGTCCTATAGACAGAGATCCTCCCCAGTTGTTCATTCTTTCAGTAGGAACCGACCCAACCTTACCCTGCCTCTTCATATAATTCTTACAAAAGAAATCCGACTCCAGCGCTCTTAGATTAGCCAAAACTTGTCCTGCAAACGCCTCGTGAATTTCCCAAACATCAACATCAGATAAGGTTAGCCCCGCTCTATCTAAAAGTTTTGGAATCACATATGCAGGTCCAAGGAGCAGCTGGTCTTTTGGATCTTGTGACACGTAAAGAAAGTCTCTCAGATAAGCCTTTGGTTTCCATCCCATCTGCTTTGCCTTTTCCTCCGTCGTCACTAAACAGGCCGAGGCACCGTCCGTCAAAAACGACGCATTAGCAGCCGTAATGGTCCCGTGTGGTTTGATAAAAGCCGGTTTTAGTTTGGCCATTTGTTCTGGAGACGAAACTCGGATCCCATTATCCTTACTAATGATAGACTTCGACCCAGGGGGCTTGACACTAACAATATCGCTTAGTAATCCCTTTTCCGACGCAGTCTGTGCGTTCTTATGCGACCTGATCGCAAACTCATCCTGCTCTCTCCGCGACACATTAAACGTTGCAGCCAATCTGTCCGCCGAATGACCCATGATCTCTCCAGTTGAAAACTCAGCAATTCCCGGAAGCTCCGGGACAAAAAAGTTAGGTCTGATCTGAGCTAGAAGGCCCAATGTCTGCATCGCACTCTTTGCCTTGCTCGCCTTAAGCATGAGTGACCTCATGAGCCTGGAGTGCCTTATCGGGACATCAGAAAGGAACTCTACCCCTCCTGCAATGCACACGTCATAAGTTCCGGATGCAATCAGTCCAATGCTGGTAGTAAGGGCCACGTTTGAAGAGATACAAGCCATCGTGACCGTGTTGGCAGGAATATGCTCGCTAAACCCAGCACCCAAGGCAGCCTCCCTCGCCACATTCGACGTCTTAACTTCCTGGATAACCGTTCCCATTATTATATAATCCACTTCCTCCTTCGTTAAGTTTGTCTTCTCGGCCAAACCAAGGAGGGCGAATCTGGCCAGGTCATGGGGCATAAGTTTAGCAAAATCCGTTCCGGAGACGAGAAATGGCGTCCGCGCTGCATCCACGAATACTATATTCTTCCCACCCGGTTTTAACAGCGACCTCGCCTGCCGTGGGGGTGTCTTTAGGGTTGCTGCAACCACAACATTTATTTAATTAGTTTCGTAATTATTGAATATTCTTTATGTTGTTCGAATACCGTATTTCCGGAAATTACTCCCCCCTAGAATAATCCCCCCCCGGAATAACCCCTACCTTATCATGTTAAAAGTATTTTCAATTTTTCCTTTGAAAAATACCTCCCCCGGGGGAGTTATTTCGGGAAATACGGTAAATCATTGAACTTGAATTTACAAAAAATAAACAGCAACAAAATCTCACCAGAAGTGTGGACCAGTCGCGCTGCTGCTGGAGACAGAAACCTTTGAGCGAGCATTTTTATTTCTCTATTTATTAATTTTTACGTCAACTTTTATTAAGGACTGTTTGTCACTCCATAATTGCCTTAAAAATCCCAACTCCCAACACTGACTTTCGGACAATTCTTAATGATTTAATTTTTTAAATTAACGTTTATTTCCTTTTTTTAAACAAAAATTGACCTTTGACCTCTTCAATGATGAGCTGGACCTAGCTAAGTATTCCTGTCAATGTTTTTGTTTTTTTTAAATAATACGGCAACTTTTTAAACGTAGCTTTAGCTACTCTCTAGAAATCTAAATCCTGTGCTGTGTTTTGTGGGAAATTGAGATATTTCTACTCCCAAAATCCCAGCCTAGATAAGATAATCAGAGTTTTCGGAGTTTTCCATTAAAATTTCGGTGATTGAAAGTTTTTTTTCTAAAAAAAAAAAAGAAGGAAACTTTGGAAAGTATTGGAAATTATTCTTGTCAATAAATTAATAATTATGGCTCATTTGCTAAATCGGACTGCTGCGGCCTTCTCCCGGATGCTGACTCCCCAGGTTTGTATTTTGGATAGGTCTTTTGGCAACTTTCCAATTCAAATTTCGAATAAAATACCCTAAATCCTCGCCCATATACCACCCTCGTTAATTATGCCGCACGCCTATCCTTTACATGTTAAAAGTGGTATCTCTCCCATGTTAAATATGCTTCTGAAGACCTTTTTCATGCATATAACCCGCGGTATCTGGGCGAGGATTTATTTAGGGTAGTTTAGCAAGAGTTTTAAGGTTTTTTGAATGGTAGGATGTAGAAAGGGGTATTTTACTATTCAGTGGTTAAGCAACAAGCGATTGGGTGAACGCTGTCTAAAATTCCCGAGCGGAAGAGTAATGTTGTATTTTTTTAAAGAATTTTTTTTAAATTTTTTTTTTTGCAGTCCGTTATGCAGGAGTCTAGACGGTTTCTGAACGTTCATGAGTATGTCAGCTACACGATCCTTAAAAACAATGGGATCCCTGTACCAAAGTTTGGAGTTGCGAAGTCCGGACCGGAAGCTGCGAAGATTGCTCGAGAACTTGGAACCAAAGACTTAGTAATTAAAGCCCAAGTGCTCACGGGAGGAAGGGGCAAAGGTCATTTCAAAGGGGGATTGAAGGGGGGAGTCAAATTGGTCTACTCGTGAGAGTCAAATAATTAAGAGAGATGATGGAGTGTGGAATTTATTAGTAGTAGTTTGTATGATGATGTGACTATTTGCATCTTTCAGGCCGGAAGAAGCTGAGAAACTGTCTTCTCAAATGATCGGAGACTACTTGATCACAAAACAAACGGGTGAAGCTGGTAGGATCTGCAATATGGTTATGATCACTGAAAGAAAGTACCCGAGGAAAGAATACTACTTTTGTATAATGATGGAACGGTCGTTTGGAGTATGTTTTTTGGACAGTTTTTTTTTTAAGTTTAGGGTTATGCAGTGGAGTATTAATTGATTGAATTTGTGTATCAGGGACCTGTCATCATTGCTTCATCCCAGGGTGGAGTTAACATTGAAGACGTTGCGGCCGAAAATCCTGACGCGATTTTAAAGATTCCTATTGACATAATTGAGGGTTTGAAACCAGAGAAAGCATTGTCAGTAGCTCAGCAATTAGGATTTGGAGATAGGGCCAAAGAAATTTCTGAAATGTTCTTACGAGTGTACGAACTATTTTTGAAGTCGGATGCTCTGATGGTAGAACTAAATCCTTTAGCAGAGGATTCAAACGGCGACTGTAAGAAATATATTGATGTAGTTAGGTTTATTTAGCTGTAAATGTGAAATTTTGTATTTCTATTAAAATAAAATACATATGTTTATAATTTTTTCAGTTATCAGCCTGGATGCGAAAATCCGATTTGATGATAACGCCGATTTCCGTCAAAAAGAAATATTCGGGTATAGAGATTGGGCTCAAGAAGATGCTAAAGAAGTTGAAGCAGCAAAACATAATCTGAATTATATTGCTTTGGACGGAAGTATCGGCTGTCTAGTCAATGGTGCTGGACTTGCAATGGCAACGATGGACATCATCCAGTTGCATGGTGGAGCACCTGCAAATTTCTTAGATGTTGGAGGTGGTGCTACTGCAAATCAAGTCAAAGAGGCTTTTAAAATTATTACTGCTGATTCAAAGGTAACATGACTTGTGAATGTAATCAGAGATAGAGCTTGAACCTAGCTAATCAGAACGACTGAAATAAACACAATTTTATTTAACTTTCTATGCAATTTGTAGGTTTGTGCTATTATGGTGAATATTTTCGGAGGTATTATGAGATGCGATGTGATTGCGGAAGGAATCATCGCTGCAGCTCATGAACTTCAATTAAAAGTACCAATCATCGCCCGTTTACAGGTAAATAATTACAGTTTATTTGGGCGTTATGAGTATGACTGAGTCGTGTTGTTTCTCTTCAGGGTACAAACGTAGATGATGCTAAAGTTCTTATCGCAAGCTCGGGCTTAAAGATTTTAGCTTGTGACAATTTAGACGAAGCTGCTCGTCTTGCTGTGAAGCTTTCCAACATCGTTAAACTAGCCAGATCTGCGAAAGTAGACATTAACTTTGAAATACCAATCTAAATATGCCATTACTGGTTGGGTTTAATTTATTATTCAGTCCCTGTGAGTATGTACCGATTCTCATTATGTCATGAAGTCAATTTGATCATAATTTTAGCGTAGCGTTCGTTGTCAAGTTAGTACCTGTCAATCGTACATGATTTGCTTCTGTATAGTATTTGTATATCTTACGTATCCATATTATATGCACATTCATTGTAAAAAGAGAACATAATGATCCATATTAAAACTTCAGGCTGTCCGTAAAAAGCCATGAATAAGCACGTGGATTGTTTACGTAATTAATTTATGTAGTAGATGTATTGTAGTAAACTAGAAATCAAAATATGCCCGTGGTAATACTTAAGAAGTGTTCTAGATTCTATAATTTATATAGAATATAAAAACCGATTGAAAATTTACTTAATGCAATTTAATGTTATACACAGTATAGTGATAAAGCCTTGCGACAGGATAAAGTGTTAAAAACTCAGTAACAAATTCTAAAACTTCCTCCATTCATTAAACTTTCAAACGTTAGGCATACGGAGTAAATCTGAATTTACAATAAACTTGTTCCTTTTCAATCTATGCAGGGGCCACAGATTTAGATTAAGGGCTTACTATCTTCATTGAATTGTTTACCAAGGTTTAATGAGAATGCTGTTAACTGGTCATTGTTGATAGCAATAATTAATTGTTTGTAACAATAACGGTTGCAACGTACACATTATGCACTTATGACTTTGACGCAATAATCCAAACGCTAAATCGTGAACGGTATACATACAGTACTGTAAAATATTCTATTGCATGAGCAAAAAGTAGCAATATTAATACTTCTCTTAAGAAACAGCCTCGCAGTACCCTATATCTACCAGCGATAGTAAAGTAAATCAAGACATAATCTCCATCGTGTTGAAGTATGACACAAAGTTTTGTAAGAAAGTTTTGGAACACGATTAGCACGTTTTTGATTTCTTATCTCTGTTCATATTGTCCGGAGAGTTGACTATGTCCGATATGTCCAGAGATAAGCTGGCAGATGAGGGTCTTGAAATGGCTCCAAAGAATTCTGAAGGATAGGGAAAATCTTGCGGAGCCAAGGATGTCCCAGCCATCAACCCAGACACCGTAGCCACAGCCACTGAAACCGTGTTCCCTGAAGAACTCCCGTTTCTTCCCAGTTTTACCGGTGTTTTATGATGATTCACCCTTTCCGCATAAACTTCGACCTCGACAATCCTTCTTTCATCCTCTTCTTCCGTGATTTTTTGCAGGGGACGATTAGAATTGGAATGATTTGCGAACCCTTTATAACTCTGTTCTTGACCATTAAAGCGGTGGAGAGGGATATGTTCGCCCATTTCTATAGTTAAATTTCTTAAGCCATCCGTACTGATTTTTATACCGTCTTGAATGGATTCAAAGTGATCTTTTTGGGTGTGCGATGGAACGGTTGCGGTCGTAGGCGAGGGCGTCTCATAGATGCTAAACGGCTCTCGCGTTGAGTAATAATAGTCTCTAGCCTCTTCTTTACTTTTTCGACGGATCACTAGCGAGTAGATGAAGTGACACAGGGCCACTGCTACACAACCAATTAGAATACACAGAAATATTATGTACCCTCGGATTCGTTTGGATTGACAGAGATCATTACATTTTGGAGGAAACATGGCGGATTTTATTTATTTTTGGGATTGTGAAAAAGTTGAAATGTCATTTGGAAATAGAAGTTTAATTGGGCATCAGTAGCCTTTGTAGAATATAGTGTGGGAAAGCATATTTTTTCTGCCCATTTCCACCCAAGTAACCAACAGTTTAGAATTATAAGCATTGTGGGACTTGGTAGATAATCTGGGAGCAAAATATCACTAGATCTTCCAGTGACAATGGCATAGTCCTGGTAATTAGTAACTTGGGAGTATGGTGGTGACTGGCTAAATGTCTGAGGCAAATGGTCACTTGGTAGACTCTTGACTCAAGGTTTATTTATTTGCCTTTTAAATTATTCACAAGTGAGTTCTTCAATACCAAACTAAAGGTCAAATGAATAGTCAACAACACTGCAGTTTCATATGCAATTTGTAATCCACAATCGCATAAAGAACAAAAATGCTGAGATTATCTGGTTCCCAAGATCTTGTAGGGTTATTTTTCATAACATTTCTAGAAATTAAAACTTCGTTTCTTCTTCTAAAACTACAACAATTGCATGATATAAAGTTCTGTGAAAATGAAAGGTTTCCAATCTTGAAATATGGCCATTTACGCTAGATATGTCCACCAGTTGTAAGAAGTACGAAAAGATAGTAAACATTACGCTGAACCCCCATCATCTTTTGAAACCAATGCCCTAACCCCACTCCTAGTTATAAGAAGTATGCACCGATTATTAAAAAAAAACCCTACAACGAATGATAAGCATGTTTGTTTCATGCATGCAGAAAGTTTTATGAGATAAATTGAACTATTCCATCCACTACACGATGTTGGGTGCAGCTCAGTAGGTATGAAGTTCGACCACTTTACTACTTTCTAGAACAGAAAGTTCGTGTGGAAAGTTTCATCCCGAAGTGCCGGTTAGGAGCTTGTATTTGTATTATTGTTGAATGCTTTACTTTTTACTTAGTCATAGGCATAATACATGTAGACTCTTTTAATAATTAATTTACATAACTAACTAACCGAGCGTGGTGTCCGTTCCACAGGAGAACATCCCTTATTACGAAGACTCTACCTCGACCAATTTACCATATCGTGTTTTCAATCAATATCTCGTGTAATGTTAAGTTAAATATGCACACGCCAAGTTCGCTCTTAGTAGAATGTAATGTACATGGTTCTTTGGCTTACTCTTCTGTTCTTTGGTCTTTCAAGTGTTTGGCATTTAGCTACCTTTTGTTTGATATGATACATTATATTATAGTTGGCTAAGGTTGGAAATAAGCAAGTTTCAGGTTTTTATTCTTCGAGAAGAAGAACACAGCAATCGATAAAAAAAACTAACATTATTATTCCTATTATTATGTGATGAATCGGAGCAGAAGTATTATTAAAAAGATACATTTTTGAATATTCATCGGATTATTGTAAAATATTGGGCTTTTTGTTGAATAATATAATATGTGTCTATCTAAGTAAGTAAAACATTACCTGTCGGTCGGACCTAGATATGCATAACAAAGCTTAGCACACAAAAGGTTTAAATCTGTACTTTAAAATACACATTTGAAAATGTTGTCCATATTTATAGTACAATTTATAGCTTTTTATTGTACATTTATTTATCATTATTTGCTGAGAAGAAAGAGAGCGATAACTTCATCTGGATAAGGAATGAGTCAGATATGTTTTATTTTTTGTAAAATAGGAAATGACATATTAGGCGTATTATTAACTTCAGAGTTTCATATCGTTACAGAGTGATACATACTCTGAAATGATAGAATATGCAGTGCAGCCAAGCAAATACCGACTCCAGACGCATCCTTCTTTGTGGGAATTGAGACTTGATGAGAGATATGTGTGGATAAATAGGTTATCTGTATCTCATTGCGTTTATCAGCATCCGACAGGCAGCCAGGCTTATTCACGATTATGATGGAGATAATGCTGAGTAAATAATGAAACGCTACAATTTGCCATGAATAAATCCATTAACTTACATTCAGTTTAGTAGATCATTTGTTCCTGGTTTTGTTTTTAGTCTACCGTTCATACGCTCACGCTTAATATTACTTCCTACACAAAGAAGCGAATAAACCAGCTTTGACAAAATGCTCAGAAACATTAGAGATTATGTAGTTGATCTGGAAGCAGGGAGGAGTCCATCACCTGGGAAAGTTATTAGAAATTTTTTGTTCGACGTCAATAATTCTTACTCATTTTTAGACAACGTTACGGAGATCTCCATTGTAGACGATGGTCACCCGCTTGGCTTAGGAAATCCTCAGGTGCGGTCACTAACTCAAATTTTGCCCCAGAGTCTTAATAAAATTTAACTGCAGTTTAAAATATATAAATTCTTGGTATAGATTCTTCGATGCATTTTCCAAAACCTCACTAACCACGACTTAATCTCTCTACGTAGAGTAAATCTACGTTGGAATCACATTGCTTGTGAAACCCTCCGACGAGACCTAGACTACTGTAAACTTCGTCCATCTAGAATAAAATCATTCCTAAAGATGATGAAACACAGTTTCGAAAACCCCTTTAGTTCGTACGCCATCAGAATTGAGTGGCATAAAGATCCCTGCATCAAAAAGTTTTTGAAGAGATTCAGCAAATCTGTCATAAACCTCAGGGTGACCATCGCAAGTAGAGAGATACCCGAATTCATAAACATCCTTCATGACCTACCCCTTCTGGAAAGGCTTCATCTACTACGGATTCCAGATGAATATGAAACCTTTCGTCAAGAGTATTTAAGCAACCCCATCTGGCAACATGGAGTGTACAGATTCCCTAATTTACGAGAGATCACATTCGAAAATGAGAACCCCTCACTGCCATTTATAAGAAGTTATGACAATTGTCTCATAGACTTGATAAACACTTCGCCTAACCTTGTAAGCGTTCAATTTATAAACTGGGACAGCAAGTTAGCTCAACTATTCTCCCGTTGTAGAATTCGTAACCCTAAATGTTTGGACACGGGGCTGTATTTTTGTTCTCAATTGTTAGAGGATTTGAATGAGTTATTTTTCAAAAAGGGGATGAAGTTTAAGGCTCTACGATTTTCTATTGATGATCACAACAAGTTAGACCTTCCTCTTGTGAAAAAATATATCCAGGAATGTTCAGAAACTTTGTATCATTTGTCGCTGAAAAACGTTGCATCAAATGGTACCTTGACTTTGCCCACAGCCTGTCCTCATTTATTAACTTTAGGGCTTAAACATTGGCATGGTGCTTTCAATTTTGCGGATATTGGCTTGAAATTTTGCCATTTACAAACTCTTATTATTAATCGGGAAAACTTATCCGGTGTAGAACGGCTTTTTCCTGAAAACAATAGAGATGATGTAGAAATCGGCGTAAGTAAAACTGAACCGAATACTGCACTGCTAGAATTAGAGACTTTAATTATTCTACCACCGTGTCCCAAAGATATAGATCCTGTAGACTCTAAACTAATTAAATGCATCACTAAATTATTCCCCAACATTAAAAAACTCTTCGTACAAGTTGATGATAATGATAGTCTCCATACAATTTATAAATCTTGGCCTCATCTTACAACACTAAGTTTGGATTTGGGAGGGGATAATCTAACTGATGAAGGATTAACCGGTATTCCCGAGTCTTCGGTTAACATCAGTGGAAGTCACCAGTGTGGATGTCCCAGAATGAGCTTCCCGGAGGAAAATAGACGTTCTACAAACATCGGGAATCTTTCAGGTAACTTTGAGTGTTACCAAAGAATAAAAATATGGTCTACAATGCAATAAATTTTCAATAATCTTATTACAGATTTGACTGAATTGATTATAAAAAGCAGGACAAGGCTAACTAACGTTGCTATATTGGAAGGAATATCATACCTAAACAATCTGACGAAGCTTTGGCTTCTAGCAGTGGAACAGGAAGTAAGGAATTAATATATCAACATGTTAAATCCAAATCCAATATTCTATTTTCTGACATTAAGGAGGGAACAGTAGAGCGCAAATGGTGTTTAAAAGCTATTGCAGACAGCTTTAAAAACCTCCGGTATCTTGCAACAGGGCCTAGCAGCTTATATTCTCAGGAGGAAGTTGTATACATAATGGACAAAATTCCCAATTTGGAACTGGAGCATACAAATTATGTAAAAACTTAATGAAAGAAACAAGATTTTCTTAGGAATTGGGTCATTAATTCACATCTCTTGAACTAATACTTCTTAAAAATTGAAAGCTAGCATAAAACATTCAATTTAAAGCTAGGTTTGTGGCCAGGTTTCTGTAGTCAGCCAACGGCAGCGAAAATATTGAATCCCATGCAATTCTGAGTTATAGCAATCCATGATGCAGAGACATTTGTTCGGCATTTTTTAATGAGTCTAGCAAAGGCTTTTCGCAACCATTAGTGTAACGAGGAAAGCTATTGAGCTTTGTAATACTAATGACAGCGGCTTTAGTACTATTACATTCAATTGTAATCTTAATGCAAATAAATAATTTTATTAATATAATAAACACGTCCAATCGTTCAAATAATTTAATATGAAGTTATACCTGGCAATAAACGGTGAAAGTTCTGGATTATTTTATCATTCATAAAAAAAAGAGGAACCTATCTCATATTTTACTACCCTACTTTAAGGACTTACCACTTACTTTTGTTGTCAATAAAATAAGCAATAGTAAAAAAATACTCTGACCACTAAACCCAATAACTTAAGCCCAAAATCGACTGTCCATCCACTACTCTCTACTCCGTTGTATACTACTCTTAAAAGGCCATTCATAACAATAATATCTTTTGCGTTTTCATTCTTTCGTGTCTTTTTCATACGGGGACCTTCAATAAAAAAAGTTTCCAACAACATGACAAAAGTCCGACTAAAGCCCTTTAAGCCTTTTGGAGTCCTCCTAGAATCTCAACTCAACCTCCAACTTTAAGTAGGTTCTCATCTTATCTTCAGCCAGCATCGTTGGACTTTCTCAGCTCATTTATTAAATTGTATCAATACAATATCTCTTTTATCACTATTTCATTCCTTCTATGTGTAGCTACAGTGTAGATAGAATGACATTTCGGTGTATAACATCAACAAGTATTAGTTAGTAACTGCGTTATTGTGGTGTCCTACACATCGTAGCATGTCATTACATGAATCACTATACAAACTCTTCTTTATCTTAACTGTAGGCCAGCGAAGGCCTTTTAGGGCTTCACTCCCTAAGAGAAAAGTCGCTGGTAGGAGGCTTAATTACTTGAAGGAGAAATGAATATAAGGAAGCTTTACTTTACTGTACCTAGTCAAAAGACGTCGACAACTACCTAATAGAGCTAACTTTGCATATCAGTTCCAAGTCAGTTTCCAAAATCATTCATTCCATGATTTCCAACGTTTATAAATGGATTGTTTTAAGGAATGAGGAAAGTAGTAGAAGGCCTGCAAGGGATGCAGGAAAAGGTGCAGATATGAACCTAGAGATCACTCCTCAAAAGGAGGGAGTCTGGAAGTCTTTGGGTTTCATCTCTCAAACGCTAGACTGGACCCCCATCGACTCCGTTCTCTGGCCTTAGCATCCGAATTATTCCTGCTTTCACTTAAGGGGCTGTAAAATCAAGATGTAGCATTAAAAGGGTATTTCCCAATTATAATTCAGTGTCCTTGGTTTTTTCGTATTGAATTTTAAGCTACTATTTTGAAATACTAGGATATTAGAATAGGTTATTAGGGACAAACGAATCCCGTAACATTATTTTAGGATCCACAACAACTCCAAGTCTAATATTTACTTCGATCGATACCTTT
The DNA here is from genome assembly GCA_034682405.1 of Hydroisotoma schaefferi. NCBI lineage: Eukaryota > Metazoa > Arthropoda > Collembola > Entomobryomorpha > Isotomidae > Hydroisotoma > Hydroisotoma schaefferi. The sequence continues at coordinate 11,032 of JAQFZX010001405.1, read as the reverse complement.
TTCCTCTCGATCTACTCCGTGCCTTGCCTGCTTTCCGTCGTGTTATATTATTGGGTTGGGATGATGATGACGATGATACTACTTTCTTCACTTAGCACCCCACTACAGCCAGTTAGTATAGAAGAAGAGTACTCGATATCTGAAGCTTTTTACTGACTTGTGAAAAGTAAACCTATATTGACTCGCCGACTATAAACTGGCTCATTCATACTTTAAGTATTTTATTAGTTTTAGTTGTATTTCATGTGGATGGAGCTCTTTAGCTTGTGTAGGAGGAGATCAAGATGAATACCGACCGAGTGAATACAGGCTCGAATGAGACTTAAGTCTATCCATTCATATATTATTTTCCATTTCAGTACTAGTAGTAGAAGTGGTCTTATGAGATATCAGGAGTAGACAAAGGCCAGTCTTTTCATGAGTTGTGTCGTGACCTAAAAATGATCAACGTATTGATACGTTGTACGTGATCCCCATTTATATTTCCGGTTTTGCGGGCCAAGCAGAAATTCTTTTTTTGAGGCGATTTAAGCTGTAGCATGCTTGAGGAAGAGCTTTAATAGATGGCCGATTCTTACTAAATGACTGGTTTAACTGGTTTAATCCATTCAATGATTTTTTGTTAATATAAGTTAAATAAAGGTTTCCCCAACAGATCAATTAAGGTTAAAAATACAATAGTGTCCAAACTTTCCTATATTTCTTTTGTATGACATCTGAATTGTAGTATAGGAGAAATAGACGGTGGTGACAAAATACACGGGAAACCCTTTTAAAGCTTTCATTCTCACCGTGTACTAAGAAAAATAAAAAGAATCAAGTAAAAATTCAGTACTTTCACTTCCGATTTAGACAAATCATAACATTATCATAAAATTTGTTAAAACAACATCTTCCAGTCTTCAAGCTGCGGATTGACATTGCTAATAGATAAAATTCTAAAAATCAATATCATTATACATGTATACTTAATGCATGTCCTGTAGTCCTTGGAAAATACATAAAACCCTTTTTAGCTTTAAAAATCATCGTACCTGCGAGTTCAGTGAACGTAGGCGGAAAGACTCTTTAAAAGATGGGTCTAAACGTTAAGAGCAACCTGGATAACGAAAAAAAGACATGTACAACTTGAACTTATCTTAAGCTCTGGAGGTAATCTCTTCGGAAATCTTCAGCTACTTTCCATTGCTCTTGAACATGTGCCTGAAAATACCTACCTATTCGGTCATAAAGTCTTTTGTAGGGATTTTTGCACTTCCATTTCACACCAAATATGTACATTAACATATGCATAACTTATCATCATTTTCTACCCATTTCAAGCCAATAATAATTTTCTTAAGGAAGGAAGGCATGTTTGAAGAATACACTTTTGGAATTTGTAATACCGATTTACATGTCCTTTTATTCTGAGATTAAATTATTGTTTAATTCACAATTCGGGCATTTGCATTTCTTCAACATTCGCCCTGCCAAAGGAGGTTACATTAAATTAGCTGTTGTCCACTTCCTCTTCTAATGCATTACAGAAAGAGCCTGTTGTGTCTAATGACTATACAAATCTTATCAAGAGGGGTAAAGTTAGTAGTAATTGGATGTAGTATGCCTCTTTGCTTATGAAGAGTTTTATTAAGCTTTATTCATCTTGAACGGCTGATCATGATTTTGTAGAATCTCTTGTATATGCAGAAGTCGTTTACTACAAGCATAGAACACCACAGATTTAAACCAAGGTACTTTAGATACGGACCAATGCAATGAAACTGGTTAAAGCAAGAGATTTATAGTATCTTTCTCATCGTGAGCATAATCATTTTCTGCAACCTCGATCCATTCAACTCTGTCTGGATTTTTTGCAATTCGTCAGTAGGTAAACCCCGAGGTTCAACCGACCAGTTTAAATCTTCGGTTTTCTAGTTTGTTGGCATATACCATCAACCTACCTGGAACTTGTTACAAGGTATTTTTACATGCACAGTTTATTTGAAGCGTCATCGGGGTCAGGAACACACACCGGCTACCTGCTACCTTGGATCGGATGAAATCATAACGAATATGAAACAACAGAAGATGAAAAACAGGCCTTGTGGAAGGTTTAATAATTTCCGTAATGGGAATTGGAACGTAAAAAATTTAACTTTCATCTAAAATCAATATAAAATCAAAGTGGAAACTATTCATCTCTCCAACCAATCGGTGATGTTGAATCTAGCTCGTTTATCAATAGCAAACCAACCATGTTGACAAAACATAATTGAATTTAATGGTGGCTCCCTTTCAGCGAGAAAAGATGGATGATTACTACAAGATACTAGGATAGGGGGATTTACAACCTTGTCTTAACGAACAAGATCAGAGAGAGTTGTTCGTTGCAGCCTTAAGTTCCTTAGTGATGCCTAATTTTCTACATATCATAAAGAGATCCTAATCCTGTTAGATTTATATCAATCTGTTATTCTGCAATCCTACAGACATAACCTGGAGTAATATGCTGGGACACTTTAGCGACACGATGGATCATGTGCTTCACCATATCAGCTCTAACTCCTTCCCTGGAGACATTTCTCGTCATAAATACCTGCTACTACTGCTTCGTACTCTGTAATATAAGATAGTCACAATCAAAGGATTTCCATAAGGAGATCTCCACCTCTACACTGTTAGTTACCCGACAAATTAAAATTAATATATCGGATAGATGAGCCCCGAGTTAGAATTATTGTTAGAAGCGTTGCAGAACTTGACAACTTCATGTTTATTACACGCCAGCATCTTACTTAGAAGAAATATATTGTCCTGTTATTACTCTCATTTAGTGATAAGTTTATAGTATTTACCAAATTAATCTATAAATTATTTAAGTTATATGCAAGTTATTATAGAATAACCAATGCTTCTGATAAGGTAAAACATGATGATTGATACAAATTAGTCCACATACGTTACGTATAATTACTTCTATTTTATGCATTTCACAACATGGTAAAAGAAAACTCGATACTTTGAGATAAGAAGTGTAGAATGCAAAATGCATACTTTTATTATGGAGAAAGTCCTCGCCGAATCTTTGGTCCTGCTCGTATTCTACTTTTAGAAGTATCATACAAACGGGCCAGCAGCATACTGACTGTACCACATGCTCATCTTGCCTTGTCCCGAACAACCTAAATTCTTTTGAGTAATATTCCTGCATATAAACATTTTCCAACAAACGTTACTTACTACAGTTTACTAGGCTGTATAGATCTGCAGATAGATAGAGTATGGCGTAGGATCACTTTCCATCCGTAGGAGTGCTGTATTTATCTATAGCAAATGAATGGATTCTTCTTATACATTTTGAAGAGGTCTATTAATGTGTAGTATGTATAAATGGAAAAACGAAGAGTATAATAGCCCAAGTATAACTCATGGCTATCATCATCTTCGTCATCATCATCATCACCATCTTGTTCTTGAAGAGGAGCTGAAGACGTACGCGAAGACGAAGGGGGCTAATCTTGGGCTTGAGCTGAGGAATTTCTCCAGCTACTTTCTGTCATCATTCTTTGTGTTCCAGAGCGAGTTCCCATTCCTCATCCTTGTTCTTCGTGTTTTATTTTAACACATGAACAAAGAACGATTGGATAAGGCTAGCTAGGTTAGGTCAACATTATGGATGTATAAGTTGTAACCATCTGTCAGTATTAACTCCCAAAGGGAATCATAATAACCTTGTTTAAACATTATAAAATGTCTTGGTGAAGGCAATTTCCTAGGTTGTAGGAATTATCCGTTTACATTTATAAATTTTCGCAGATTGTTAAAGAAAACAGTGATGTGGAGTAAAGGAAAAAACCAAAGACTGCTTAATAAAGTCCCAGAAGAGAAAGTTTTATAAATTGCTTGTAAGGTTCTGAAAATTAAAAAAAAACATTTCGTTTTGGCCTCTAAAACAACTGGATGAATTCATCCTTTTTATTTGAAATTTCCTGAGGACTATTTACCATTATTATTGCCATTACCATCAGCAAAAAAGCTTCTTGGAAGTAAAGATCAGAAGAATTTTTTCCCTTTCTTCGGCTGTCACCATAATTCTTGCATAATTTGTCATTCGCATCCCTCACTTTTGCAACCATGTTTTACACTATACCAGATACGTATACTACCAACCGGCAATTATCTTACTTACAGCAACTCATTTCTCAAAGTGTGGTTAGTTGGTTGGTTGGTTTGGTATTCACATCAACCAACCCGACCAAGATCCAGTGATAAGAGGAACACACGAATGAGAAAGAATATTATGTTCAAATCACAATCACAATGAAACCATATAACGAGACCCCCAACTTCCTTCCTCTCTCTCTCCTTTCTTCAATAGTGAAGTGCAGTACAATAAGACTATAGAGTACAATGCCGTCTTCTTTATCTTCTTTTGTATGTATGAATCACGGGGAGATTATAATTCTGCTTATAGCCGGCAACATTACTGTAAGTAGTGGATATTTACACCTTTTATTTGGTATAATTTTAACCTAAATTAGGTGCATCTACTGGTAGTTTTTAAAATACTTTTGTAAGCACAGTATATCTTGCAAAAAACATCATTTGCTTATCCATATTACTGGCACTGCTATCAATACTGATGTGTACTATAATCTTAATCACTAACTATAACTACCATCCAGCCAACCATATTTACTCTGAAGAAAATGGATGTGAAAAGAAGATTTACTTGTCCATTATTAAAGCGAAAGGATCTTACTTACTGCCTTCCTTCCAAGAAGTGAAAGGACGAATGACTGAAATTAATTAGAACACTGGGTCCCCTTTTTCATTAATTACTTTTACTTTTTATGACATATTCTGAGATTAAAGGGGTAACTTTAAGATACATAAAATACTACTACGATTGTGGACTTTCGAGCTAAACATGCATCTTTTAAACAGTTCATCAATCTTAGCTTTTATCTTCATCAGTAAACATTTACCCGAAGTGCCCTGGGATTAAAACTACTATATTATTTTATAAAAATAAATATAGTTCTCCGCTCCATGACAGTATGAAGATTATAAGAAAGAATAATCTACCTGTCTACCACAAACATATACACGCTGGTAAACGCATTCGTTATACTTTCTTATTCCATTTAGTCTCTAAGTGTAAAGAGAAAATAAACAAATAATTGAAATCAGACTTGCAAACGCTCAGAGCGGAGCGGAAAATTTCGATCGCTCACGCTCCTTTTGAGCGATTTGAGCGATTGGTAACTTGAAAGTGAGCGATTTGAGCGATTCAACTTTGTAAAGTAAAGGTAAAATGAGCGATTTGAGTGATCGATTGTGTGTCGAATCACTCATTTTCTTATTTCAGTACTATGTAATGTTAATGTGGCAATATCCAGCTTCCTCCATGGTCCATTAAGAGAATCTAATAACTTTTATGTAGTATTTTTTCATACAACTAGCATTTTTTTTACCATGTTTTTAACATTATTTTATTACAGAAATAAAATAGTACTTTTTACATTTGCAGGCATAACTTGCAAATTGAGCGGTAACGATTGAGCGATTTACCTTAGAAATATTTGAGCGATTAAAAAGCGAGAAAGCAAAATATTGAGCGATTTGAGCGATCCAATTGATCAATAGATGAGCGATTCAAGAAGCTTTTAAAACGATGGATTGAGCGATTCCGAAAAAACTAAATGAGCGATTGAGCGATGCAGACAGTAAGCGTTTGCAAGTCTGATTGAAATAAAAACCCCTTCCTTTTAAGACTCATGGCATTTCCAGCAAGAAAAGTAATATATTTTTTCATTCCCATACTACTGTACTGACTTCACTGTTGATCTGTCATGACGTTGATTACGATATCTTTTCCTTAACTTATTCACGGATATATTATTCCAATTCTTGTATACCTGCAGTATCAGTAAAGCAACTAACCCTACTCTTCCAAACCAAACCATAATACCAGTCATCCTATCAACAAAAAATAATACCTACATATAAGCAGAAACCCCAGCATCTTAAACAAACTTGCAAAATATCAAATCCATCATTCATTGTAGAACAGATCCATCCTTGTGTAAGTCTCCAACCAACCTTACAACCCCTTACTACCTGGTTCTTTTTCGTGTATAAATAAAGTTCATTCTCCCACTCAATTCTAATTCTTAGACTAGTAGTCTAAAAGTCTTATAAGAAACAAAGCGTTTAGTTTGTCAGTCAAAGAACAACTTTTCCTGTCTTCCCTTGCTGAAGAAAATATCTGGAACGACACAAAAGGAATGAATAGGCAAGGCAGATGAGAGACAGGCATCTGTGGAAATAGGTGAATAAAAAGTTAAGTTGGGGAACTATTTATGTATCTATCTATTCTCCCCTTCCCTTGTCATGTATCTTTCTATGTGTTAAAAAAAGTTACTGCTATCCATTTCTATTTGGGACTCTTCTGCTCCTGATCCGAGTTAAACTGGTACTCCTCCATGTACCTTTCGTTACTTTCACTTTCTAGGTCAAATTCTGCAGGTTTTTCTGTTACTGTTACTACTCCTATTCCTCCTACTACTACTACTACTACTACTACTACTACTACAACCTACAACCACTACTACAACCACTAATACTACTACTACTACTATACTACTACAGATAGAAGACTGTAAGCTTAACTAGTACATGTGTGTACTTCATAATAGCTAAATCATCAACCGTGTGAGACCTATATTTGCTAGGCTCGCAAGAACAACAACTACTACAAGGAAGGATCGCCTCGTATAGTTTAGCTCGAAGTACAACAATTCAACTGAAAAAATATACGAAAGAGGAAGGAAAGAGAGATCTTAGGATATCTGTCCACCACCGAAATCTACTAGCTTGCAAAAAGGGATCTTCGGTGTTCCTTCGGCCTTCCTTCGGACTTTCACCATAGTCAATCCGTTCAATGTTGAACAAAACTGTATTTATGAAAGAGGAACACACACACATACAAGAAAGCAGAGTGCCTCATGCTTTGGTTGTACAACTTCTATTAAAATAAGTAGACAGAGGAAATAAAATAGGTCTGCCGCTGGTTTTGTCCCAGAACTACTTTCTTCAAGTAATATTCTTGTCTAATCACAACCAACCGAAGGACTTATGTTGGACTATACAAATAAAAATAAATACTTGGCCCATGGTGAAGGATCAATCCTTCTTTTCATAGAGATCTGAGTCCTCCGCCCCTTCCTGTCTACTTGGGTCTCTATTTTATTTTATGTATACAAAAAGCTGTGTCTGGTATGGGCAGTTTTGAAGTTGTTAAAGAGTATAAGTTCTCATTTTTCAGCTTGCTACTTTCACTAGGTATTTTGATCCATCGGTGGGTTTCGGTCCTTAAGTAGTTTCTTCAGAACTTCAGGTGAACTGAAGTTATAAGTAAAAGAGTAAAAGACTGACTGTTCTTAGATTTGGTGAAAGCATGGTAGAGTTAGAGGGTTAACTCATATATCTAGAAACAGGCAGTAGAGTATTCAATAGGTTAACCCAGTACAATGGTTTAGTCAATAAAAAGACTGACTTTGACTGCCATTTTACGATGAGTGGAAACCTGAACCACCCACCACAGATCCTATACTTGAGGATGGGATTTTGGGATCTTCGGGGTTTACAATAACATGTCAGGGATGTTTTATTAGAAATTTTAGATTAAGGAAATAAATAAGGGATTAAGAGTTGATTGATTTTTGGTAAAACAAATAGTCAGATTTCTCTTCCATTTTTCTTCAAGACGTTTCAAACGGCTATACAGCTTGACGTTTCAAATTCAACATAATTTGCAAAGAGAACTTTGTTCTATAAGAAGGATAACTGATGAATACGTTCGTAATTTCTTGCATTGTGGTTTTGAATTCATGTAACCTTAAAAGTAATTATACAATTCGGGCATAAAGTAATCATAAATTAATAATTAATGTCAGTGGACAAGGACAACAATTATTTACAAGTAAATGATAATTGTTCACATCATAAAAAGGTGGACATTTTGAAGCCATAGCTAATTATAATCAATGTTTGGGTAGGTGTAGTACACAGATTTAGATCTTAGGTAGTAACAATGCGTTATACATTTGGTTTCATCGTCTTGTAACTTGTATTTATGTATTTTAGTAGAATACATCCACTAAAACGAGCCGCATGCTTCTCCTTTTCTAAAAACGGCAAAACCCCAGAATAGGAGTGATAGCGGTCGTAATTGTTGTTTCAGTAGAGGGAATTGACTCCCTCTGATTGCCATGTTTGACCATTTCATCCGCATTTGGAATGGAGAGAAAGGCCCCGTATAAACTAAATTACTTGCCCTTACCTCTCCTTTGGGAGCTTTTAAATCCCTACTTACAGCTGGCTGAATCTACTGACGACTACCTCATACCTACCTACCTACCTAGCTTTTTATAAGTAAACGACCGGTAGAACCTGCCAACGGCAGTCCTTCTATCATCCAATAAACCTTACAAACCTAAGCCTAGTTTACCTTGAGGAAGGGAAGGGCTGGATGGACACGCTTCTTAGGGATTTTCTTTAAGTATTGGTTTCTCTATATGAACTCTTTTCGATGCATAGCTAAACTAATTTGAAGAAAGTGACTTTAATTAGACAAAAACCCAACTTTTCATGTAGATTGGACGTTCTGTTATGCTATTCACGTTTACTTGTATTAAGTCATTCAGATCATAGTATGAATTCTAAAAACTAACGGTTAAGTTTAATATCCAGTGGGTAAAGACTAAAAACAAGATAACGGTATACCGGCTAGCGAACAACGCTACTAAACCACTAGTTTCAAAACCTAGATTACTTTGCTTATACTCCCATCCCAGCCTAGGGCCAACGATTTCTTGCTTTAATTATTGGCTTCTTAGTTACTTCTAACAAGTGATAAGAAGTCAGACAATGTGCTGCTTTCCCTACGCTTAGCCACAGAGTTGAATATAATGTCATTGCTATAAGCTAAAGCTAATATATAATATAATTCCTGCCCTATCCCTCCCTACCTACCGTGGTATAATGATGCCCTTACAAACTTTGCCAGCAACTTTCATTCATAGTTCCAATTCTATTCTACCAGATCATAAAAATAAATGAAATTTAGCCCATCAAAAGTATTATTTTGAACGACGATTGAAGTATTTTTCTCTAGAAACTCTCAATCATCAAATTCGGTTAAGTCAGGTTTCGTTAATTAGGTGGTCATATTTATCCACACGGTATTCGCGGAGGTTAAAGTTAAAACACTTCAGCGATGAATAAAGTTATTTCTTCCAATCATCCAAAAACATAAAGATAAAGAATCGGAAGCTGTTTTAAAGAAATTCAATCCTTCATGAACTCCGTCAACCGTTAGTTATTCTAAGGGAAAGTAAAAAGGGCAAAATACACTATGCATACATCCGGTGTCCACGAAAACAGTAATTTCAATACTTATTTCATTTCCTAGTTGCCTGCGTCTAAGCCTACTGATCAAGTGAGAGAGAAAGCTTATCTTTAGGAAGTAAGGTCGAAGGTAGAAGTAGAAGGATTGGCATGTCTGCATGCAATTACACAACAGCAAAGGACAAGTAGGTCCATTTAGTTTTATAAAAGAAACAAGCAAGCCGTCGTCGGCACGAGTCACAAGTACAAAGTACCGGGATCCGGCTGAGTTAGCTTTTTACAGCTAGTTTAGACGGTAGTAGTCATACGTAGCGAAAGTAGTCTATACGTTGTACTACTGTGGTAGTTGAGAGAGTGAGTGATTGTATTGCACCATAAAATGTACACGGAGCAAAGTCTACGAGAGACTTATACAAGATGATATAGATAGATGGATGATAGAGACAGCTAAAAGTAAGTAGTAAGTGGGTTTCTTCACCGAAAAAGTAAGGGACGGAAAAATAAAACGGGTGTTTGGTTGGCGTGGCATGACCATGTGTTGTTCTTAAACAGACATCACATCACATAAGCATTTCAAGCATGTGGTCTTTTACTTGTATGATCTTCGTAGGTGATTTTTATTAGTGGGTATTTTCTATGGATTTATATAGCTATATTTTATACAATACGTAATGCTGCTTCAACTTGCACTACTAGACTCAGGCTGGTATGGATAGACGTGGGCATTAGGAGTTGTAAGAACAAGTTATTAGGATATGGGGGGAATGATGTAGCTAAAACTCAAGAACTTCTCAATGTTTCAGTTAATGCTTTGGGGATGGATTTAATGATGTAGCATGTAATATAACCGTGTGTAAATTCTTTATGTCAGGCAAAGATCAAGAATGTGCGAGCGAGGAGTCTTTACGCTTCTATACACTTGTCAATTGTATGGACATAATACGAACGTGATAATTGTACATTACAAAAATCGTATCTTTGCTCAAGTATTTAGAAGTTGTTTCCGGTCAATTGAACTTAATGTTCATTATGCATATTTCTTCATTTTAGACATTAATAATTGCAAAACTAGATTTAAAAATCTTAATATCACAACTTTTGAATTATAAAAGCGGTCTTTACTTTAATTCCAGAGGAAAGCAGTCAAGTAATCTAATATATCAAAACTCTTTTTCCAATTCCTAGTAGTGTTAAAAGCAAGCTCGTAAAAGTAAAAACCTCCGAGTGCAGCTAGCACAGCCCATTTCAGTGCGCTTTGGGGCAATATTTATAGTCGTTTGCATTTTTTGAACACATATATGTTTTGTATCGGTTTTTGTTTTTTGATATTTTTTTGAACCCCCATTTCTTCCTTTCCCCTATTGTTTACATTTTTGTGGTTTTGGTGTATATATAAAAAAAACATATTTCCGAATACTTCATTACTGGGTGGGGTTTTTTGACCCCACGGGTCTTCAAACTGTAGATTTGGGCCAAACTATTTACATTTTTGTGATTTTCGTGGAAAAGTAGACAAAATATTTTTCAGGCTATTTAATTACCCGATGTGGTTTTTTTACCCCCACGGGTCTTCAAACTGTAGATTTGGGCCAAACTATTTACATTTTTGTGATTTTCGTGGAAAAGTAGACAAAAT
>JAQFZX010001404.1:0-30465 GCA_034682405.1 Hydroisotoma schaefferi | reverse complement strand
CCATCTTTTCATAAAGCCTGTCAAAGCCTAAGTAAGGCTTAGACAGGCTCAATTAGCTGCACCAAGGAGGTTTTTTATCTAAAGTAATTTTGTTGATTTATTTATTTAGATAATTATTCAAGGAGAGGAGGAGGAGGACTCGTCGTCAACAAATTCGACATCCATAAACAACAACGCATACCAGGAACTTAAACTTTCTGGTAATTTTCAGATACGCACAGTACAGTTGAGATAAGCGCGGGTTCAGATAAGCCCATGAAAGATAAGCGCAGTTGTAAGATAAGCCCAATGATGTAATATTTCTCTCTTTCTCCGTGTGTGAAAAAACGTGTAGATGAGGAGAAGCGGTTGTTGCAAAAAGAGGGGATCACACTGCCGTCCCACTTTCCCTTGACAAAGTTCGAGGAACGCGAGTTGAAGCGGATTCGGAGGAAAATCAGGAACAAGATTTCTGCACAGGATTCCAGGAAACGAAAGAAAGAATTCCTCGATCGACTTCAACACAAGTTTGTTCCTTTTTTTTACGTACACACTCTCTCTCTTTTATTAGAATCTGGTTTTAAATGCTGTTCCACTTTTAAACTCTATTTTAATCTGATTTAAGATTTGGTTTTATATCTGATATAAAATCTGGTACTATTTAGTGAAATCTGGTTTAAAATCCGGTACAATTTAGTAAAATCCGGTGCAATTTAGTGAAATCTGGTTTAAAATCTGGTTCCACAATTGAACTCTATTGAACTCGACTTGTAATAATAAATATGACCAAATGTATACCGTATATTTCCTGAAATTGAAAAAAAGAACTTTTAACATGGGGAAGATAGGGCGAATTTTTAATTTTATTAACATGGAAAGGAAAGGTGGATTTCTTTAATTATTTTTTATTAAAAAACCCCAAAATAGAGTTCAGTTGGTTGAGGACGAGAAGTCTCTGTTGTCAAAAAAGGTTCGTAATTTGGAATCGGCGAACGCGAAGCTCTCCGCGCAGGTCAAACGACTCCAAAACGCCCTTCACCACCACCAACAGGAACAGCAGAAGCACCACAACCGTGGTGGCAGTGGGGGTAGTAGCAGTGGCAGTGGGGGTAGCAGTATGGTAAATCCAGCAGCAGCAACGACGCTGTTAGTTTTGATCCTGTCTCTCGCCCTTGTCGTTTTACCTCAACAAAACCAACACAACAAGAACAAGAATAAAGTGACGCAGAATTTCATGATGACGTCTGAAAACAAAAATAATAATTATTTCAATTATTCTCAACAAAAACAAAATGAACAACTCACAATTTTCAATCAACAAAACAACAAACGATTTAACAAAGGTAACTTTTTTCTTTCCTTTTGGGGTTCTTTGGGGGGTTTTAAGGGGTTTGTGGGGTATTTTGAGTGGTTTTTGGGGGTTTTAAGGGTTCTTTTGGGGTTCATTTAGGGGTTGTCGGTGGTTTTAGTGTTCTTTAAAGGGTTTTCAGGTTTTTCATGCTTTTTTGCCCGTTTTTTAGCGGTCATTTCGAGGTTTTTGGGGTTTCTCGTGGGTTTGTTTGGGTATTTTTCAGGTTTTACATGCGTTTTCGGGGTTTTTGAAAGCTTTTCGGGGGTTTATTAAAGGTTTTTTGGGGTTTTTAAGTGTTTTTGTGGTTCTTGTAGGGGTTTTTGGTGTTTTTTAGTGTTTTTGAAGGGTTTACAGTGTTTTTAGTGTTTTTAAAGGGTTTTTCGGTGTTCTTAGTGTTTTCAAAGGGTTTATGGGGGGGGGGGGGGTACCAAACAGAACATCGCGAACAAAACATCGCAGAGTAAAACATCGCGGGTTCCAAAAAAATCGCAGAGCAAAACATCGCAAGATACAAAATATAGCAAGATACAAAACATCGCAATTCATTTAATATAAAACATCTCCTCGAAGGCATAAAATTATATAAATGTTATTTTTGTGATACATAGCCATAAGTGGATTATGTATTAAATAAATCTTAATTAAACCTTCCTTGATCTCTTTATATTTTTCTGGAATAAGGAAATCAAGGCTTCTACTAGAATCAATCCTGGGCATATCTTTTTTCCTGGCTCTCTGTGAAATCATCTTTAGTGAATTTATTTTTGTAACATTAGCTATGTCTTCTAGAGTAACATGCTTACAAGCTGCAGCCACTACTTCACTAGTTTTCACTGAAGTGGTTGTGTTTTAATTTTCCAGAGCCATGAGTCCCACCTTCCCTTCTTAATATGAATAACAGGATGATAGTGTATATGTGCCTTCTTGGCGATGTTTTGTATTAAATGCATTGCGATGCTTTGAAACCTGCGATGTTTTTTTCGCGATGTTCTGTAGTGGGTGGGTGAAACTGAACTGAACTGACGGGTGGTTTTCAGTTTTTTAGCGCTTAATTCGGGGTTTTTTGGGGGTTTTAAGTGTTTTTGGTCGTTTTTTGAGGGTGTTTCCTTCCTTTTTTCCATCCATTTTTCTGTATGTTAAAAAAGAGTTGTAAATTCTTTTGTATAAAAAAATGTAGGAAGTGTATTTGATGAGGATGAGGTGCTTGTGATTGGCGGAGGTGGAGGAGACAAATCGCGTATAATAATTCCATCATCTTCTGTGGCGAAGGAGGAGGAAGTGACAAAAATCATAAAACAACAAAACGAGTATTCTTCTTCATTCCAAAATCAAGAAAACACGGTCGTCGTCGTCGTCACCAAAAACAGAAAAAAATTATCTTTTAAAATGGACGACAATGTTTAATAAATAAATTATAGTTTGTTGGAAAGTGTGGTTTTTATTTTTTTAAAAGATAAGCCCAAGATAAGCGCATGATAAATCTGGTTTTAAATCTGGGTTAATTTAATGAAATCTGGTTTTAAATCTGGTTTAATTTTATGAAATCTGGTTTAAAATCCGGTACATTTCAGTGAAATCTGGTTTAAAATCCGGTACAATTTAGTGAAATCTGTTTTAAAATCTGGTTCCACAATTGAACTCGATTTGTAATAATAAATATGACAAATTGTGAACCGTATAGTTCCTGAAATTGAAAAAAAGAACTTTTAACATGGGGAAGATAGGGCGATAGTTTTTGGGGTTTTTTTTTGGGTTATTTGGGTGTTTTTGGGGGTTCTTTCAGGCTTTTTCGGTGTTTTCAGTTTTTTTATAAAGGGTTTTTCGGGGTCAGGTTTTTCATGATTTCTTGCCCGTGGAATCGTTTCTTGCTCGACCACTGCGGCGGGAGGAGCAATAGAGAGTTGAGTTGAGCACCTCGTGTCCTCGTCTAAACAAAACACGATAGAGCTAAAGAACCTAGCTTTTTATAACACGAGGATTTATTTATTTTTCTGGACTTTTTACAAATAAAACTGTAAAATACTGATAAAAATAACATTTTAAACCCTTTTCGGAAGAATTCACGTAATAAAAGGGTAGAATTAGGCCGTTCATATGTGAAGAATATAAAAAAAATATCAATATTCCTTCAAAAACCATCGATTTTTAAAAACAATTTGGAAATTAGTACTTTTTTCAAGTTAAGATATTGAGATAGTGAAGTGATAGTACTTGAGGATTTGATTTAATTTAGTTTTTATAATAAAAAAAATGGCAAAAAGTCATCGTCACAAAAAGCTCCGTCGACAAGAGAAATCAAAAACTCAGCTAAAAGGGGTCAAGAAGTTGGCAAGAGCTCAAAATGTAGTAGATCCGACCCTCAGGGTCAAGAAGATAGTCATTCCAGGTCAACTGGCTGAAGGGGTCGAAGGTCAACTGGCCACCAGGAAGAAACAAAACCTACAAGTGAGTTATTATCCCTTTAAAAAGGTCATGTAAGATAGATGTACATTGGCCGCCCCCGTTAAGCGTTAACTAAGCCGCACGCTGTCCAGGTTAACCAAGCGTGTATGAGTATTGATGTTTGTCATGCATAAGCCGCGGAATATCGTCAGGGAATTAGGATACGATTCGTGAGTAAATTGCGTAATTTATTTCTGTATCTGTAATTTCTTTGGTTTCCAGGAAATCCTGTCCGCTCTCAACCACCATAATTCCAACATGAAGAAGGATGCTCTGGCCGGACTTCAAGAACTTGCTCTAAGTCACTCGAAAATCCTTACTCATCATTTTGACAAAATTGTTGAAAAACTTGCCTTCCTCACATCAGATTTAGACGCGACCGTTCGTAGGGATAACCTTAAGGTTGCTGAGGCCGTTTTTCAAAGGGTATAGCTTCAATTTAGAGATATTTTAAAGGATAGTAATTCCTGGACAATTGGCCGCGGCGTATGTATGAAACGATTATGTTTTGAAGGCATGCTTAACATGGGAGATATGCCCTTGTTTAACATGTAAAGGATAGAGTAGAGTGCGACTTAATCAATGCGGGCGGCTTATTGTCCAAGAATTACGGTTACGTTTATTTATTGTTGGTTGTACTAACGTTCCTAATTTATTTGGTACGACATAGGTGAATGAAAATCAAATGGAGCCCTTCTGGAACCTCGTTCTTACCCATTTGAAATGTACATTGACCCATTTAAGGGCAGCGGTTAGGTACAACACGCTCCCATTTCTGTTTTTGTTGGTCAACTACTTCCCTACGCTGATTTCCCGATCGTTGACCATGATTTTGCCAAGCTTGCTCGAACTTATCTCTTCGCCTAAGATAGCATCAACTCCAACAGGCACATCCTCATCAGCTTCTACTCCGGATAAACTTAGACTAAATGTAGAAATATCCGGGAGGCATAGCGAAGTTCGGGAAAGGCTGAAAGTCTTCTCGCTTATCGGGGCCTGCCTTCAATTGACCAAGACTACAGAAGCAATTAGTAAAAGGTTATCCGAAATATCGGCGGCTGCAGCGGAGGAAAATGCGTTCGTCGGGTTTTCAAGCAAGGTTCGGAAGTCGGTGTCAGCAACTGATGCGGGGACTCAGATAAGCACAGCTGGGAGTAGGAGTTATGAAATTGATGGGGGTAGTTTAAAATGCGGGTCTCTAAGTCTGTATTATCCTTTTGGGTATGACTTTTATTCCAATGGGGCGGAACCCTATGGCCTCAAATCGGGTGACGATGGTATGGATGACTCTGCTGATATTTTAAATTGCTCATCAAATCCTGCGAGTAAGGTTGAACAGGAAGGGAAGGTCTTTTGGTTCGGATTTATACAATCTTGCTTATCTGTCTTGACCCAGACTTGGGTAGAGACAAGTGAAAGTTGTGAAAGTGGTCGAAGAGAGTCCAGTACTAATTCTAGTGAGGGGGGAAAAAGGAAATCCGTTGATAACAAAATGGATGTCAGTATTGTTGGTGAGTCATTTATATCCTAAAGCTCTTAATCTAACCTGCTGTACGGTTGTAACCATTGATTTTACAATTTTGAATGTTGTATATTATATTTCCTAAGGGAGCTTTGAACCTCAACAAAATGGCAGCTCATCATCTTATTCGACCACAAGGAAAAGTAAAAACAGGCATGGAACGCCGAATATCTTAAATCAAAGTGCTGCTGATAGTTTGTCCTGCATATTGGACGTCATGTTTCCACTAATAATGCCTAAAAATGATTGTCCTGAGAAGGTTACCGTTTTTATGGCCTCTTTTGACGAAGATTTTGAAAGCTATGTAAGTCTTCTTTTAAAGCTTATCTTCATGCCTTTAATATTCATCATTATCTTTAAAATTCTTTCATATTATCTTACATCGTGTAGCTTCAGAGCTTGAGGAAAAGTCACGGAGCAGATCTAAAGAAATATTTCTTTGCATTGTTGCCCTACACGGCCGTATCGGAAACCCTTTCAAGGAAGGTTACAACGCTCAATCTTAAACTGTTGGCTATTGCGGGAAGGCTGCGTTTGTTGGATGCTGAATTGATGTTGAAATTCGAAGAATATATACAGGGTACTTCATTATTCTTTCCTTAACTAATTTCTTTCAGTGACATTGTCAACTGACAACAGAATATGATTTTTTTGACAGGTTTAATATCTGAAAATATTCTTCCGGATTCAGAACAGTGTGACCTAATTCTTAAGTCCCTTGCCTTTTTCAAGCGTCAAGCCGAAACAGAATTACCTACCACTGTCATATGCTACATTTTAGAAGCCACAAATTACAGCAGTCTTTTAACAACTTTTCTGGAGAAAGTACTTAGTCTTGGGAATCAAGGAAAGGACGACAAGTTTTTGGTAGACAACCTTGACTGGTCCAGGATAGCGGAGAAGCTGCTAGCTAATATAGATGAAGAAAATATAATCACTTATGCAACCCTGCTGTCTTTAATTTCTATTCGGAAAGCATCACCAGAATTGAAAGTCAAGTTGCTGCAAAATACTGCAAAATTCAATGGTAAGTTTTTATAAACTATTATTTTGTACCAACGGTAGTTAGCGGTTTATCATTTATCGATTCACTTTCCAGAGATTCTCTCAGAAAATTCACCAAAGCCAGTTTGGGACTCTTGTATTAGGTTATTTCGATATTCAGACGCTTTCGACGAGTTCCAATCCCTCTTCTTTGACCTCCTACCTCAGTAGTAGTATGCTAGTTATTGTAATAAGAACATTTACTGTGATTTACTGTTCATACTAATTTTATTCATCGTAAATATAATCAGTACAAACAAATCTCATGTTGGTTGCTACAATTAATCAATGTAAATAGTGTAGTATTCCTCGTTGGAATGGCAAAATCTACACGATCCCACTTTTCAACTACTTCTGACTCCTTCCTAATATACTTCTATAAAGATTCTGAAAACTCCTAACAATTCTTTGTTGATGATAAGGATTCCTGGAGAATAAAAGTGTCTTTTCCTCTGCGTCCAATATTTCCAGTAACTCGGGGCCTTTTTTCAGTACCTTGATAGCCTCCACTGATCCATAGGCAATGACTAAGGACCACTTCAACTTTTTCAACCACTCCTTAACTTTTGCTGTCTCGCCCAAAGAAAAGTAAAACATGACCACGCCCAGGGCCAAGTGAACTCTTTCTTTGACCAAACTTGTACCTTCCGACTCCTTCCAAAAAGCTTCCAGCTTTAGACAAACACCAACATTTTCTTTAAACTCAAGAGGGTCTTTTATTTCTAATTTCTTAACAATTTGAGCAACAACTGTCCAAACCACGATGCAGTTTTTATCTATGTTTGTAAACGATTCATTTGGAGCACAAAGCTGTGAAAAAGCATGCACAGGACTTTTTATATCAAGTGACTGATACCTTCGCTGATCACAATTCAGGCACAATTTACACTTACAAACCCCGTAATCCTTTTTTCCTACCGGTTTCCTGACAAGAATACAAATGTCCTCTCCCCTTCTTATAGGTCTGCATGACCGTAGGAAAAACATATCCCCGAATATTGACCAAGAGCAGTTGGCTTCCGAACTTGCAAAACAAGTTTTAATTTTAGCTGCACCAGACCACAACCCTATATGACACTTTTCTTTATCAACTTTTGGAAAATTCGGATCTGCGTCTGGGATTAAGGCATTCCCTTCCACAATTTCCCGTATTCGATCAACATCATTAAGACCTAAAACATTTCCTTTGGAATTGGAACCCTCATTCGTAAGAAACTTGGACAACAGGGCTTCACTTTCCGGTTCATAAAACAGCTTGTACAGCACCAATGTATTAATAAGTCCAGTCAAGCATAATCTAGAATTATCACATCCATCATTCTCCTTGAGGAAGAAAGACCCCATTGCAAATGCCCTTTCCATCAAAATAAGTGTTCCAGGAATGGTTAAATCCTCAACTGCAGTCACCTTTCCTCCGTGAAACTGAACTGCACCCGAGGTAAATTCTTCCAACGGGAAGTCCTTGTCTCCAATTTCCATCCAAAGCAACTCCATAACTCTGCAATTCAATTCATGCTGAATAGACCGTTCAGCAAGCCCTCTTCTCCTAACTTGGCATAAATAATTCATCAACCGCTTGTCCCTCGAAAACCCCATCGTGTCCCCATCAATTTGCATGCTTTGCTTCCAATCAAAGAATCCAACAGCTTCCGATGTCCGGTTGAGGGCAAGCAGGGCTCGGATTTTTACTGTAGTTGGAAATGCATCGTTCGAGTTGAGATCCAAAGCTGCTTCCGCGTCCTCCAGAGCCCTTCGTTAACACCCAAGCTGGTAGAATGGACCTGCCCGGTTACCATGAACAGTCCCCCGTTGACCTTCCCCCTCGTCCCCCTCCCACTTCCTGTTCAGGGCAAGTGAGTAGAACCGCACGGAGTCTGTCCACCTCTCCGCTTTATACGCTTTCATTCCCAATTCTGCCAGCAGCAATGGGTCAGGCTTTTTGAAATAGTACGGATCCGACAGTGAGACCACCAACCTTTCATCTGCATGTCCTACAAGGACAACATCAACCGGGTTTTTTACCACCAACGTGTACCGGGTTTTTGTAGCGTTCAGAGGTAAAGGATCGGCCAAGCAGTGGGGGTTCTTCACAGCTATTATGAAACACAGGGGAAGGACATCCTTCAGGTAATCATGGCCTTGTCCTTGTCCTTCTTCCTCTGGAATTGTGTAATTATGCAGCAATAGTTGGATGGATTTATACCTAAAACCAAGGCCCCCTTCCTGGTAATCTGTCACAAAGACACCGAGTATCGAGTAGGGCTTCTGCGAGTCAACGATCCATCGCGTGGGTGTGACCGTTTCACATAGAAGGAACTTATCTGGGCTTATCTTCTCCTTAAGGATGACCTCTGAAATCGTGACACGATCAGTAGGCATCAAACCCATGAATGGTGATTGAGCTTGAGGAGATTGTGATGGCTTTGGTGGGGGTGGCTCTATATTTTGGCAATTACTTTCTCCTGAAGCATCATCAACTAGCTTCTCATGAGCATTTTTTTCATCGGATTTACGTTTCTCAACTTGTTGTTTAAGCAGCTTTTTAATCAGTGGGTCTTCTTTCCCAATTTGTCCCCCTTTATCCCCTTCTTCCATGATTACTAATTAATTATAGCCAACATGGTATCCACCTTCATCACAGTTTATAGTTTAGAACCATTTTTAGTCCTTACTAAACAACTAAGAACGTTAAACCATATTCCGTAGACAAATCCAACCATGAACCCTCAGACAGACAGACACATTTACTAATTTAAATGAATTTCCAAACCAGCTAAGAAACTTTATTCATAGTCTTAGCTCAGTCAGTTCATCCCGTATCCCGTCCTCCTGTATCATTTTAGGCAATAACACAGTTTTGAAATATAAGTCTTTTTTAACTAACATTTGTTAATATTTAGTACTCTCTCTGGTGGATTTAATGGATTATGCAGTAGCATAAAAGCTTACGCCCGTTGTAGGTGGAATTTTAGCTGCTTTCTTACATGAATGTATGATATCTTTTTGAAACTTTTGGATATTCAGCTTTAAAATAAGTTGACTATAGCTTTATTTTCTATACTAAAGATAAATATCAAATACCTTCTTGCAAGAATTATCCCACACGTGTTTAGTACAAATAAATATATTAGGTGAAAGCTGGAAACGGGAAAGTAGAGAAAGTAGGAGAAAGGCTTGATATAGCATTGAGTGAGTGAGCTGTACGCAACTAGTATACATTTTATATTGTAAAATTGTGTGAATATGGAAAGCTGAATCAGATGCACCTATTTTTGTGGGTATTACATCATCAGTTTGGCAAGTAGGAAATTGGCAAATTTTCGAACTTAAAAATCTAAACCCACTGCGGCAAGATTTTAATTATAATATTTTAGCCCATATGCCGCCCTCGCTAATTATGCCGCACGCCTATCCTTCACACGTTAACAGGGGTATCTCTCCCATGTTAAATATGCTTCAAAACATCTTTTTTTCATATATATACGCCGCGGTGTATGTATGAGGATTTAGGGTAGTTAAAGATCAAAGTTAATCTAAGTTGAATTGTTGTAAGATATTAAACTGACAAGTGTTATTTTGGAAAAACTTGCCACTCCATGTTTTCATAAATTCATGTTTTGCCACTTTGCAAAGCCCCATTTAAAAACTTGCCAATTCAAGGTTTCAAAAACTTGCCAAAACAAACTTGCCAAACTGAGGGTGAAAGTACAACTCACTAACTAATACTTATAATGCAAACTGTACCAAACGTTTGTCTAAACGTTCTAACTCTTTTTATACAAGGTTTATAATGATTCAATTTATCCTTTCCCGATATTAAGAAGAGGGTAACCCCCCTTGTTAAATTACGTCTGTAAAAGAATGAAGCAATCCCTTTCCAATCATGAGTACTTTGTTTTTTATTCAAAATAACTGCAAATAGCAAATTTAACAAGTATTTCCTACAATTTATTATGCTTGGTTGCCAGCAAACCGAGTTGTCCTTGGATCCCCGACCGCTTTCTCCTCTACTAAATCCCTAGTCCCGTCAAAACGAACTTTGTAAACGCTTTGGAAGGATTGTACAACCCTATAAGTCGCTTCGTTCTGGACCCATTGATCTTCTGTAATAGTTCGCTCTACAAACTCCTTAATTACAATCTGTAAAGTAGAAAACATCATTTTGTTAAATCATCGCTCCAAACGCATCTTTCTCGCCCTCATTTTTCATCTCCTCAGCTCCATTATAAGAAACTTACTTTGTTACCCAACATTTTTCGAACGATATCCGGATCCCAAACAAGCTTGTCACGGGTATAGCTTCCATCCCTTTTAATAACCTCTACACGACCTTCGTCAACGGTAACTCGTGAGATTTCTCGCTTAACCAGTTCCCCCAAAACCTCTCCCCCATCATAACACACTTCTAGAGGTTTCAAATCCTTCAAACTAAACGGAACAAACCCGTTGATTTTTCCAAAAAGTTCATCAACTTGAACACCGATTTGTGGATCATTCTCGTTATTGTAGTTGCAAAAAGGGAAGTACTCTACTTTCCCCTGGGCTTCCGGTAGCAATTGCTGTAACTGCATTTCATTTCTCAGAATGTCCAAGTCGCTCATTCGAGGTTGTTTATTATGCAAAAGGATTATATGACCTTGATAAGCACTTCCTACGAGTTGCACGATCCGATCGTACCAAAGTTTATGCGGAGTGGAAAAACGGTCCGTGTAGATGAAGATTATGGCGTAGATTTCAGTACATGTTTCCAGGGCTTTGACCAGTTTGCATGCGTTTTCCCCGTCGACGGCCTTATAATTAGAAGGGGGAATAATTATATCAATTTTAGTACAAATTTTTGTTCCAAAAAACTTGTAAAATTATATAGGCTTGACAAATTTGACGCAAAAGACTTGAAAAGTAACTTAGTACCTTTGGGTCTTTTCCATTCATGGCCGAGTTATCGAAGAAACCCGGAGTGTCTAGGATTGTGAACGCTTTCTCATTATAAAATATTGTACTGTACCCTGCTGCAGTGCACCGGTAACCGAACTATTCGAAGATTCAGATACAAACCGGGTAGCACTGCCGTATTTCTTGAAAAATGAATTGGAAATGAAAGATTTCCCCACACCAGTATTTCCTACTAGTACTACTGTGTTCTTCATTTCAGAAGATCTATCAAAGAAATATTAAATAGTTCTAAATTAATGGATGTTCTAACCGTGAATTCTGCAGTGTCGCTGACTTAGTTTACCGAGTCGGATAAGCTGAACAAATCACGAAGGAAAATACCATTTTATATGAAAATCCAGTGTCCAAAGGGGATTGTTGACATCTGTGAGTGACGACCATCGGCGAGCTCTTTACGTTTGATTGATAAGATATACATAAGTTCATGAAATTAATTACGGCTCAAATTAAACTAAACTTTATGCAGTGAAACATTTGATAAGTGATCTTTTATGAACGGTAATGAAGTACCATGATAAATGAGAAATCTGCGTCTCTCATACAACAAATACCACTAGAACCGCTGATAAAGAGAGCATGAACGGACTAATGCTTTGAGTGCTGATGATTGTACTTAAACAGACTGAAAGATTAATCAAATATTTGAACAACAATTAACATCATAAGATTGATAATTCCTAGGCTAGACTGGTCTCGTACACAAAAAGTTCATGAACTGGTGCATAGACCGGACGGAATACTGGAAATTATAATAATGGCTAAAGGTATGACCCAAAAGCGAGGATTAGCTCAGGGTTTATCCATAAACTACGTCAACAAAATAGTGGGTGGGTGGGTCAAGGGTCAGATGATGACCCTATCTTACCCACGTTAAATTTTACCATAAGACTAACGTTAAAGGTGTTGATTAAGGGGTCCCTGGGTCCTTAAATTTCGATTTTTTGTTGACGTAGTTTATGGACATTCCCTCATGAGAAATGATGTAACCGTCTATAAACATTTGCTTGTCCTTTACCTTTCTCACTTACATTTTCATGAACTTTATTAAAGTATTTCATGATTTCAGCAACTGTTGACTGTATTTAGCGTTAGGATATGCTACTCGCCTCATTATTGAGGGCGATCATTACATTTACAGTTCAATATGCTTGTAAAGTAACTGCAAAACGGCCTAATCAATCATGACGCTTCAATTTTGTGGTGTATAAATGCTAAGAGCAGTTCCAAAACTGGACTAGAGTTATTCAATCAACAAGACAGTACAGTATATTGTGTAATACCAATATCTGTAAATAAAATCCTACAAATTAATACAGCCAATTCCGTAAAACATCCATATTTTTGAAAACACAAATCCAAACCGAAGACAATCCCACAAACTTCCACCTACAATGTCCAAGAAATCCAACACAGTCCTCCTAGTAGGTAACTCTGGAGTTGGAAAGTCATTTTAGGCAGACAAAATCTTCGAAACATGTGGATCTTCAACACGATTCGTATCCTCAGCTTCAAACATGTCCGTAACTCAGGGAGTTCAAGACGGTAGCGTAACTTTTAAAAACATCCCCCACGCCATTATGGACACCCCTGGGTTTTTTGACGTGTACAGCGGCAGCGGCCCTCCAGATAATTCCCCAAATTATAAACAACGCGATGGGGAAAACATGTGTCGCTTGATCAAAACGCTCCAAACCTCTGTCCTGACTTTTAAGGCGATAATCTTCGTTTATACGGATCGTTTTTCTCTCCCACACAAAATGTGGTTTGAGCGAATTGTTCAACTACTTCCGGGGATCGGTTCAGCTAAAATGATCCTTCTGCATAACAAAACAAATCTGAAAACTGAAGCTGAAGTCCTCCGAAACCAGATGGAAGTTCAGCAAATTCTTGGTCCAACATTTGCCAATATTACGGTGGAATATCTACCCTTTCCATTTTATGAATCGGGGGATAATGCTGCCGAGAGTGTTCACAAGATATTGGAGAAAATGCATCCCTGGTCTCCAACAGCTATTGGGGGTATAACCGTTCCGGAAATTTGCTACAAAGGGACTGAACAAGGGCCAGTTTTTGAGGAACTTCTTTCAAGCGTTGAGGTTGATGATGGGCAGAAAGTTAGCACTCCTAGAGTGGAATATTTTACAGAAACTAGGTGGAAATGGCACGGCAATGCGTTAAAAAAAGCTTTGGGAAAGAAGGTTCGTAGTTTATTTTTATTTTAAACCAGTAAAAATGTACTATTATATCATTTAAATAAAGGTATAATTAATGTGCTTTATTGGTCAGGTTCCTTATGATGTACAAGTTCCTCGAACAGTAATCGATGAGGTTTGGGTAGCTAAAAAGGTCATCGTAAAGGACTGGGCTTCTTTTCAAAACGTGTTTAAAATAAGATATGACGGAACCCAGGACTTTTGTCATAAGGTGGAAGTTGGAGCTCGCAGAAATGAAAGAGTTCCCGTCTAATATATTAAAAAAACCTACCTAATATACACAGCAATAATCCTAAACGTTAACTACAGAAATAATAAACAAAAAATACAATTCAGTAAAATTAATACTACAATTTATTCTGACAAAAATAACTTTATCATTTTGCTTTACTTTAATTATGCTCAAAGTAATAAATATTCCCGTTCTCTGATTTTTAATCCATTGCATTTTATCATTCGGTCGAACACTAGGAGACGAGAAGACCCGTTTACAGGTTTGAGCTCTACTCATCTTTAAAGATTTCCCCCATCCTTCCTCCGATTGAAGTGACGTCCCCTCAAAGATTCACCAGTTCCCTTAATAATATATTAAAGTACAATCTTCTAGAATCAATTTAGTTTAGCCAACATTATTGAATTTGAAATACAACGGACGACGTACTTTTGCACCTTAAAGTTATAGAATGGCTTTAAGTGATCCACGCATTTTAACTGTAGGATTGTAGGGGTTTTCCTTCGTGTGACATCGAAGATGCGGAATTAATTTCCATTTTCTGATGAATTCCTTAAAACAAAAGTAACATCGTGCAGGAATCTTCTCTTTCACAGAGTGATTAATCCTCCGATGCTCATATACAGCCGTGTTCCCTCGAAACTCCATGCAACAAATTGGACATCTGAACGTCTCCCTTGTATGACGATGTATATGATACTCCAAACTTAATTTATGAAGGAACTTTTGGTAGCAAAAGTAGCATTGAAACTTTCCGTTTACATGAGCTCTTAGAATATGATCCTCGCACTTTTTGTTATCAGTAAAACATAAGAAACAGACTGTACATTGAAATTTATTGACATAGTGGGCACTTTTTGCTTGTTTTTTTAAACTTATTGCTTTGCTCAAAAAGCCCTTGCAGCAATTCTCACATTTGTAAAGCCTCTCTTTTGTATGAACACTATTGATATGTGCTCGGAGGTCACGTTTTAATATTGTATGACAAAACGGACCCTCCTTTCGACGGCCTTCATGCTGTATTTTAACATGAGTGATCAAATAAGTCCTTGTAATTGAACTAAAGGGGCATATTTTTATGTTGGATCCGGTCCCAATATTAACTGAGCATCGGTAAGGTCTTTCCCAAGTATGTGTCATAAGATGACCAAATAGGCTGTTCGTCTCAGCTAATTGCTTCATAACATTTGAAGATTTTCTTCTACTACTCCTCTACTTTCCATTTACATGAGAACTCTTTGAATATGATCGTCCCACTTTTTTTCATCCGTAAAGCAAACATAACAGACAGTGCATTAAAATCGATTGACAGCGTGAGCCCTTTTTACGTGTAAATTTAAAAGCGTCCTATCCAAAAATGTTCGGAAACACTCTTCACATTTGTAAGGCCTCTCTTTTGTATGAGCCCTATTGATATGTATTCTTAAGCAAGATTTACTCGTTAATATTGCCTGACAAAACGAGCACTTGACTCGATTCCGATACCCTTCATGCTGTACTTTAACATGCTTTGCCAAATAAGAGACATAAACTGAACTAAAGGGGCATATTTTTATGTCGGATCCGTTCCCAATATTAACTGAGCATCGGTAAGGTCTTTCTCCCGTATGAATTATTACATGCCTGAAAAAGGAATATATATCCCTTAACTCTTTCCGACAAAAGTAACATTTGAAGATTTTAATTTCTTTAGGATGTTGCTTTCTACAATGAGCCCTTAGATAATTTGGTGTGGCAAAACATGAGTTGCACTTGGAGCAGGAAAATGATTTCGTCTTTGTATGAACGGATAAAAAATGGTTCTTTAGTTCACCTGCAACCAAAAACCTCCGTTCGCATTGGCTGCATGGAAATTTTTTTATTTTCAGGTGAACACAATTATTGTGCTTGATCAGTGAGCCTTTAGCTGCAAAAGCGGCTGGACATTGCGAGCACTGGAACGGGCGTAGGTCAGAATGACGTTGTTTCTCGTGGCTATTCAATCCTTTAGCCTCGCTAAAACCTTTTTCGCAAATGGGACATTTATAAGGCTTTTCTAGGGTGTGTTTCGAACGCACGTGTCTCGACAAACTGTCGTTAGTAGTGAGAACTACTGGACAAAATGAGCAGTGGTAACTTCTTCTCACTCTTCTACTTGTTTCTTTAGTATGAATTGAATAATGATTATAAAGGGCTGTTTTGTCCTTGCATTTAATTGAGCAGAAGTAGCAACCGAATTGTGGTGGGTTGTGTTTCTTTAAATGACTATTTAAAGATTCGTTGCAGAGAAAACCTTTGGAACAGATTTGGCACAAAAACTTTCTCTCTCTGATTGTATGAGTCAGTATATGATTTTTGAGATCTCCGGATGTCTTAAACCTCTTGGAACATTTTGGACATGGATTATTTTTCTCGTGATTGTGAGCAGTTGATGCATGTAGTACGTAGTATTGTTTGTTGTTAAAATCTTTATTGCAAACTGAACACTTGTAGCATCTCTCCAGTACATGTTTTTTTATAAGATGCGATTGAAGAAGGCTTAATTCCTTAAAACCTTCTTTACAAAAGTAGCAATTTCGTTTACCACTTTTAAATGGAGCCATTGCATTGCACCCCTTCTGAGTCTTTATAGAAGAGTTTCACAAGGACATGTTCAATATTACATTTTTCAGTAGTAGCCTTTGATTTATTTTTTACATTGTGATTTGGCTTTCGTAAATTAAAGTTTTTACAACGTAGGATGGAACATGAAACAGTTCAAATTATTAAATCGTATTCCCAACCGTAGTTCTTATTTTAATTTAACTTTCATTTATTTCAGTTCTTCAACTGCTGATCTACCACCACTAAACGGACGGAACACAAAAAAAGAATCCAGCTAGTAGCTGCTGGAAAGACATCACTTACCGTTGCATAGAAGTTGGATGGAAGGGACTCACTGCACCCACCCAACTTTTACAGGGTTCTAGGCTATCCTCTGCATGTATTGCTTACCTTGTATGTATTTATATAGTTAGAGACTTATAAGATCAAGTACTTATTTGTTCACCGGCGCGGCGATAGTTGGATAAGTTCGGTTCGGTTACATCCTTCAGGTTGGAGTTATTCTTCCTGCCTTATTGTATTTTTTCCTGACTTCATGAATAAATAAATTCCTTGTGTTTGTCTACAGAAGATCAATCATCAATCATAGCTGGTGAGACCAGCTCAAAGTTTATGCTATCCAAAGCTCTCAGAAGACAGGTTAGATTCGTGAGAAAAGTCCCAGTTGCAAGTTAGCAACTCAAAGATGTACCATTGATTGATACCCAGAAGCTATAATAATCAGCCAGTCTTTTACTACCAATTTTATGGTTTATTTTAGCATTTCTAATTTGTATTTACATTGTGATCGATGACCACAGATATATTAACCTTAGAGTCCCATCGCTAAACAACGTTCATAATGCAATTCAGAAATATAAATAAATATTACTCTCAAGTGGTTTATCTTTCACCCATTCGTAGTTAATTAAAATAGGGATGTCTTAATGACGTGCCGTTTCACATGGACAACCAAGCTAGAGTTGTTGAAAGCTTCAAATGGGCATATGCTTTTTGTAGAATTTTTAAAGATTTCAGCTGTACATTTGTAGTATTTTTCTCCTGGGTGACATCAAAGATGCTTAGGTAATTTCGAGTTGAATCGGAACTCCTTAAAACAAAAGTAACATCTTTCAGAAGTATTTTATTTTTGTTTATGATGATCAATCCGATTATGCTCAAGGAGGAAACGGTTCTTTCGAAAATCCATACAGCAAAAAAGACACCTATAAGTCTCGGTCGTTTGGAGACGCAAAAACATGTCCAAAATGACCTTTCTTGCTTATTTTTCTGAAGCAAAAGTAGCATTGAAATCTAGTGTTTTCATGAACACGTCTATACTGGTATTTTTTTATGAAAAGGCAATTCCAAAATGAAGTCGGAGCATTCTTCCTTTTTCGATGAATGGACAGGAAATGGAAGGATTGCAGGGCAGCCTGGCCTGTCCTCTCCTGCATCTACATGCAGCTACAACAAAGCAATATTTAACTTTCTTGTCATCTACCTAGATTTGTAGATGAGACTCCGAAGATAATAATAAAAACATGAAACTTTTAAGCAAATATTTCCCATCTAAACGACACTTCAAACTCAAACTAAACAGCTAATTGTCACTTAGGATAAACACTAATTCTCCTCTCTATTTTCCAGCATAAAAACCAATACCTTAATTATTTAAACATCTCACAAACCGCAGATTAAATGCATTAAATTAATTACAGTTTTTCCCAGAAATTGATCACTACTCATTACTTACTTAATCTCTGTCATAAATAAATTATACACAAAATAGCAATCAGTAGTCCAAAGACTTCTTGGCTTTCAAAGGTTATAAAAGTCAGTATCCTCATCACTTCCTTGCATATCTTGTTCTTCTTCAGCCAGTTTGCAAATCCCATACCATTTAACCACCCCGTTCTTCTTCATTCAATAAACTCTTGCAACTTTTACAAGCAAACGACTACGACTACTGCTACTGCCAAATTAATATTCTACAAAAATTAATACTCCTCCTTATAAAGCTCCATGAATAAATAACCAGTATGAGTCCTTTCTGAAGACAAATATGGAATATGACTCCTTCTTCTTAGCAGATAACGATATAATAACAACCTTATAACAATAATAAAAAGATTCTACGCATAAGGTTGCAAAATAACTGTCGCCAAATATTATAAACCCATTTTTCCTGGTATCAACTCGTTACTAAGTACACCATGATATGATTTTACTTTAGTTTCATTCAAAGCTTAACCCAAACAACATCCACTTTATGGAGTTTATTAAACTGCACGAAAATGTGGAAACTTAATAACATAATACCCGTTTTAATAATTGTAGCATTAACTAACGTAGTTTTTGCCAATATTCTTTCTTTATCCGAACCCATGAGCAGAAGTAGCAGTTCTTATGAAGAAGAAGAGTCTGTAAACTTTTCACCTGAGGAAGCTCAAGCTGGCCTTCCCAGATCACGTACGGAATCCAGCTCAACTTCTACATCTCAATTTACTCAAGATGAGAATTTACAAGGAAGAAATGAAAGTCTAAATCTTAATGCCTGTTCCAAAATAGAAGCCTTCAAACCCACTTTTGACGCTATTGATGTCTTTCCAAATTTGGGTTTTCATGTGAGTTTATTTAACAAAGATCGTCGGACATAAAAGCTCATGAAACGGATACATTTAAAATATTAAAAATACGGACAGGCTCCCTGGATAAGGCGGAAATGGTTTTGGCTTTCTCAAGACTTTGATTTCGAAGGTAGATTCCGATCCCGTTTCAAATCCGGCACACCCCCACCCGAAATAACCGTGTTTGTAATTCCGCACTCCCACAGTGACCCCGGTTGGCTAAAGACATTCGATGGATACTTTTTCTCACAAACTAAGTATACTCTGGATTTTGCCGTGGAAAAGTTGATGCTTTATCCTAACATGACATTTATATGGAACGAAGTCTCCTTCCTGTCCAAATGGTGGAGTTTTGCTAAAACCGATCAACGCACGGATTTCATACAACTTGTTAAAGAAGGGAGGCTAGAAATACTTACAGGAGGTTTGTGTGAATCTTCCATACATTTTTACTCAATGTCTTCATACATAGAAAGATTAAGATTTAACGTAAGAGGTGTAAGTCTGCATAATTCCATACCTTTCATGAAGTTAATGGGGTTTATTTTAGCTGAGAACTGGTCCTAAATTGTTACATTTTAATTATTAATTAAATTAAACCTCCGAGCTTGTAACTTTACCATCATAAAGCGACATATTAATGTAAAAATGCAGGTTGGGTGATGCAAGATGAAGCAACGGTGAACCTATACGCGATGATTGATCAACTAATTGAAGGGAGACAATGGGTAAAGGCCAATTTAGGAATCACTCCAAATGTTTCCTGGTCAATCGATCCCTTCGGACACGGATCCACCCTTCCCTACATCCTTAAAACTGCCAAAATTAATCATATGGTTATTCAGGTTGGATTTCTCATTAGTCATTTCATTGTAGGGTTCTTTATGGATAAACTCTGTATAAAACTTTTTTGCACATTTGTAGAGACTTCACTACGCCTGGAAGAAATACTTTGGAGAGAAACAGTACGGAAACTTTGAATGGGTCCAGCGATGGGATACACGCAAAGAGCACAGCATAACTTGCCATAACGCACCCTATGACCTTTACACTACAAAACACACGTGCGGACCTGACCCGCAGGTCAACACACACTTTACAATATTAATTTAAATACATGGTTAAATGGGATCCAAAAGTAAAACTACTGTGACTGTATGGTTTTAGGTGTGCGTAAAGTACGACTTTCGGAATATCTTTGGTAAGTCATTTTGTACAGAGAACTCTCATAAACCACATGCAGTTCATGTTAAAGATCGTTACTAAAATGAACGCTGACAGTAGAATTATAAATCAGAAGAAAGGCCAGAAAGTAGTTGAAGTGTCAATAAGATTTATATAAAAGGTATAAAACCCACGATCAATTCCAGGGGAATACAGCGAGTACATGAAGAACACAAAACCAGTCACCCCATTCAATGTAGAGGAACTGGCATCGGATTTGGTAGAACAGTTTCGAAAGACAGCCTCCCTTCAGCCGCACAACATTGTAATGTTCCCCTTGGGGGATGACTTCCGGTTTGACAAGGGGGAAGAATGGGATCAGCAGTACGAAAACTATGTCAAACTTATAAACTACATTAACCAGAATCATCCTACGTACAAAACCAACATTCGATTCGGAACAGTTTCAAACTACTTTGAGGTTACACCCCCTTTACACCTTTTAACCATCATCCTCTATCTATCTATCTCTGCTTTATATTCCGTAAAATAATGCACAGGCAATAGAAACCACACCCCTTACTCTACCAACGTTCAGTGGAGACTTTTTCCCGTACGCGGATGTCTTTGCCAGTGCAACGCCCGCATATTGGACGGGTTATTACGGGACGAGACCCTATTGGAAAAAGTTCTACAGGGAAACAGAGAATAACATGAGGTCGGCCGAGATACTCTTCACGCTCGCTAGTAATTTAGCAAGGCAGAAAAATGACACGATGTGGAATGTTGTATGTTCAAACTCACTATAATTTTTAATCCATGGGTCATAATTAGACATACTCTAACATTGACGTATTTAATGTGTAAAGGTGTTGACCCAAGAGTACGATAATTTGGTAAGAAGTCGGAGAAATCTAGCACTCTTTGCTCATCACGATGGGTAATTGCCACCCCCCACTACTAAGCTTTACCACACCCACTACTAAGCTTTACTACCCCTACTTCTAAGCTTTACCACACCCACTACTAAGCTTTACCACACCCACTACAAACCTTTACTACCCCTACTTCTAAGCTTTACCACTCCCATTGCTATGCTTTACCACACCCACTACTAAGATCTACCACTCCCACTGCTATTACCTAGCTTACTAATAGAATTTAACTAACTCATGTCATAATGTATAGAACCACTGGAACATCGCGTAGGATAACGATGGACGACTACGGTCGAAGATTGCACGATGCCTCGAAATCCAGTTTAAACATCCAAAGACAAGCGTTAAAAGCCGTTTTTGTAAACACGTTAAACATAACGGTGAATACGCTTGGATTGGATTTTCAACAGGAGAACTTTGGAGACATCCCTGCTAAGATTGCTCGAGTAATTTACCAAGAAACGGATAGGATTGTCAAGAAAGTGGTTATCTTCAATAGTTTAGGGTGGAAGAGGGTACACTTGGCTAGAGTGCTGGTTACTTCCAATCTTATTACCGTCCATGGACCCCATGGGGTTCCTCTACTTTCTCAGGTACTCTATATTCAATTTCATACCCTCTTAGAGTTGTACCGTAATGTCTCGAATAGTGGCTCCCTTGAATAGTAGCCCAGAATAAAAAAGTAACCCTAGGTGTGTGTAATTAAACCGAAGGATATTGTCTCTAGATAAACCCCGTAGTGGAATTTGACACAGAGGGTCAAATGTCCTACCGAAAGAAGGTTTACGAGTTGGTTTTTCTAGCAGAACTGCCCCCCTTAGGCTTCTCCGTTTACGAAATTAGAAAAGCTGCAACGGACAGCGTTAACTTGGCATCCATCCCATACGTCTTTTGCAAAGGTTGCTTATCTTCTTCCAACGATGTAAACGATGAGAAAATATTCGATACTCAAAATATTACCGTAAGCTCTTCTTCTTCTTCAACCTTTACAAAGCCACACCCCTCTATGCTCTCTTAAAAATACAGACATTTGTTGTAGAGCCCAACTATAGTCCTCGGAAATGGCAAGATCGACGCCCAGTTTGATGCCACGACGGGTCTACTAAGAAAAATCACAAAAATACGCAAAAACATGGAAATAACAAGTCAGTTGAGTTTCGGAGGATACAAGTCCTACTTCAGGGACAGTGGGGCATACCTCCTCAAAGTCGACACTTCCGACTTGAACCGTATTCAAGTAAGTCTATAAAACCTGCTACACTAAAACCTCATAAAATAAACTAGGTAACTAAAAAACCACACCCACTTTAGATTCCTTTTGAAGAATCACAACCAAAGATAATAGTAGTGGAAGGCCCCATCCTGTCGTACATTTCTGCCTTCTCCGCTCCACTAAAAATAACCACAAAAATAATAAAATCCGACGACCAGTTTCCCGATAATGAGGCAATCTTCCAAGAAAACATTATAGATTTAGGAACAGTAGCGGCCGAAGTTTACATGCGTTTCTCAACTAATCTAAACTCAACCACGACCACCTCAACATCAACAGCCACACCCACTTTCTACACGGACCAAAGCGGGTTTACAATGGAGAAAAGGGTTAAAGTCCCCTGGATCGGGTACGAAGGGAACCAATACCCGGTAAATAACGTTGCCTACATTCAAGACGACCGTGACCGTTTTTCCGTCTTGGTTGACCGGGCCCACGGCTTCTCATCTATGGAACCCGGTAGACTAGAAACCCTTATCGAGAGGAGGACCATCTACGACGACGGAAGGGGGATGGCCGAAGGGGTCACCGATAACCGCAGGACCGTTTCAAACTACGTTTTACTACTAGAGAAATTAGACAAAAATCAAGGGGACCCTTCTTCGTATTCCTCTAATAATTTATTAACCATAGAATCCCATCATTTATCAACCCAGCTCAACTTCCCTCCGACCATCTTCGTTTATGATGATCTCCTTGATGGATTTCTCGGTAGTTATTCATTCCTTACGAAACCACTCCCACAGAACACGCATTTAATTAACTTTAGGACTATTTCATCTATGAGCCACCCCCACCACCGTCTTGAGCAACTTCCTACCTCTAAATCCCTTCTTATAACGCATAGTTTTGGATTTTATGATAATAATTGTACAAGGACAGAGGGTAGTTTATTGTTCTTCAATGACACACGCTTTGATAACTTGAACGTGGATTACATGGGGATTACAGATCTAGCCGGTGTTTCTTCCACCACCAAACGCGTTTCCCCTTCTTTAACAGAAATCAAAACTAAACCATTTACTATTAATACTATTTTTATTCAGTTTAAGCATTCTTCCTCTTTTTTAAATAGGCAGTAGTAATTGAAATTTTTATATTATTCTAAAATTAAATGACAAAATGAATCATGGTCAAAGTGACCACTCTAATAAATAAAATGGTAGTGTATTACCACTACAAATAGAAACTTAATCGGGTCTCAAATATGGAAACATTGGCATCCGATTCCGTGCAAAAGCGTCAATGGACAGCCTATGAGTTTTTCCAATTGGGGGTATGACTTCCGGTTGATCAAGGGGGGGGGGGAGCATGGAACCAACATTCTGTGAAGCTACTTCCATAGATGTATAGAAATAAAAATATTAACGGAGATTGTACGAAAAAAGAAAGGCAGACCGAGCACTTCTTTCACAACCAGCAAAGGTGAAACGATAATCCAAACTAGTAAAAGGGTGTCTTAAATTGAATAGAAAGCATACTACTACGACTAGTACACTGAAGTAAGTTAGGCATCGAAGAAAGCAACAAATGGAATCCCTGGTAAGGGTTTCTAGTGTCTGAAGATGACAATATTAAAATGAACTTCGCAATGTTGTTTCAAAAAATTTACAAAGTTAATATCCATCAGTTAATTCATTGAATTGGGGTTTATAATCTTGTTTATTGTTTATTTTTTTCCACCAGTAGTAAAGAAAGTACAGTAATATCTTAGAAAATGATACATTAAGGTTTTAGCCCAGTCAATTGGGCTTATTACAATTTCCACACGCGTTTTTTGTGACTCCAACTTATTTTCTACTGTGACTGTTGAGTCAGAGGAATCTTGTTTCTGTATTCCTTTGCAATTACTTTCTTTAATTAATAATGATGATGGTTAGTGTGGTGGAGGATTGAGCCCGTCCCCTACCTTAATTACCGAAGTAGCACTTGCCAAATCTACTCTTTTGTATGAATCCGGATATGCCGTTTTAAAATCCATTCTTTATTAAACTTCTTCAGGCGGACATGGTCAGGTCAGGTGTATACGGGCAAATGTTTATATTGGATTCGGTTCCAACATTAACTAAACACGGGTAAGGGAATTCCCGAGTATGAATCAGAGTATGATTGAAAAGCGACGAGTTGCGATAAAACTGCTTGAAGCAAAAGTAACACTTTAATATTTTCTTATCCTTGGAATGGCGTCTTCGAACATGAGCATGGAGATTCACGGAGTTAGCAAAACTCTGGTTGCAATCCGAGCATAAAAATGATCTAGTCTTCGTATGAACGGATAAAAAGTGGTTATTCAGTTCCGTTGCACTTACACATCTCCGTTCGCAATGGCTGCAAGGATAATTTCTGATTTTCTGGTGAACATATCGAACGTGAAGGTAGCGTGCACCTTACAGTTTGAAGGTTGCATCACATTGGGGGCACTGAAATGGCCTAAGGTCAGAATGAGTCGCTTGATGTTTTATCAATGTAGTTTTGCACCGAAAGCCTTTACCGCAAAGGGTACATTTATATGGTCGTTCGAGTGTGTGTTTTGACCGAACATGCAACTCCAATTTAGCTGGACAATTCCGAAACACAGAACAAAATGAACATTGGAGATATTTTATCACTTTTCTACTCCTTTCTTTAGTATGGCTAGTATAATGATCATAAAGGGAAGTCTTATGCATAAATTTCTTTGGGCAAAAGTAACATTCGAATTCCGGTGGTTTATGTGTTCTTAAATGGGCATTTGAGTAAGTTTGTTTATTATTGAAATCTTTATTGCACAGGGAGCATTTGTAACAACGTTCCATCGTGTGTTTTCTTGTAATATGGGTTTCCAGAATGTTAAACTCTTTGAAACCATCTTGACAGAAGTAGCAACGATGTTTATTTATATTTATTTGCAATGGACCCATTGATTAAGGGTGTTGAGTGCAGATTAAAGTACAATTGACTTCTTTCCGTTTTGACCCCTCCACTCTTGGATTTTGGTTGAATTGAAATATGTATCAAGAACAGAGGTATCTTGTTATATGACTTGAAGACTGGGATTATTATTTTTATAAATCATTTCAATCTTATTTTTAAGCTATTATCTCTTCATTCTAGTGATATTGATACTGATCCAAGCATGTATGTATGACTGTATGACTGACTGTTTTGGTACTGGATACACTTATTTTCGCTAGGAGTTGGAGGGATTTAGACTACTTATAAAACCTATTATTGTTATTTAGGACAATTCCTCACTATATACTACCGTAACAGTACGAGTATGAGTTTTGTTAGTGTTAATACGGCCAAGATGATAGAAGTAGTGTACAAAGATACTTTGTCTACGGAGTACACGCAGAGAACCTTGTACTTTCAGAAGGGAAAGAATCTTGAACCATGAATGATGAATCTACAATAGATGAACTTATTTATCTTCTAGTCTTAGTGCATTTAACATACTACAAGACGGGTAAAATATAGAATCAAGAGCACATTGTGTTCCTACTTAACCACATTTTTTGTATTTTCCAGTAACTTACCATAACATTGAACGTTATAAAAGTTAAGGTCAGTGTTTCAGGAATCCAAATAAATCCAACTAGATCTTCAGTCCAACAACCATCTGAATAAAAAGGCATCAAACCCAATCGATGCCAGTCCCAAACGTTCGAATTTTCTAATCCATAAATCGGCCCAACTTAATTTACAAATGAGTAATTAATATTAATTTATTTCCACATTCGAAAGTCTCATCATTTACAAACTACATTGCATATGAATTGCTAAAAAACTTTTTTTAAGATTCCAAATAATTCTTCATTCAATCCAACATCACAAAAGTTATAGTCATGAACGATTGATTTCCATAAACTTTGTCTTAGAAACTTTGAACTGAAGGCAACCTCAATATCCGGTGGAATAATCACTCTAATCCAACCAAATGAATGTATTAACTTAATACAAATGCTGCTATCCTTGATCCCATTTTTTTCATGTGACATTTACTACAGTGTTTGCCTTACAAATATGCAATGTCTGGAACTATAAAGGTTCTTTTATCCAGTTCTGTTATCAGGTCTGGGTTTAATACTCGTCTGACTAATTCTCAAGTAAGTAAAGCTAGACTTGAGGATGATAAGACAATCCTCCACGCGTACAACTTCTTTCTAACTAGCCAAAGTTAACAGTAAAAACACACTAGTTCTGGTTAAGTAAAGTTAGTTGGTTATTTTCCATCCTCCAGCTACCATCAAGGGTTGAACCTCCAGCTACAAGACAAAATAACCCAGTTTCTATCCCCAAATATTGCAAAATAGTAATCCTAATTTATCCATCCATTTATAAAAAAATTAATCAAGGAAGTTACAAAGAATGATAATAGAATTCAATTCATAGCAATTTATTTCATCCGATCCGTCCCTACAGTTGACAGTCCGGGGTTCCATCCATCACGGCATCCACTTTTACACAGACATTATTCCCAGTTTCTACATACAAATTCTGAATAATCTCCATCTGTCTGTAGTGGTATGCCATCCCAGTTCATCCTCCCCATTTGGACAGTCGCTTCAAGCGTCGAAACCCATCTAATTTACAAAACCCTTGAAAGGACAACTGTTGATATTGCAGAGGAAGTAATCACGGTTGTGGCGAATTGACGTTCCTTCCTTGAAAAAATATGGATATGCTTGGTGACAAGCTTTAACGATGTCAGTGAGGTTAGAAGGGATCCCTTCTTCATAATCGTCCCTTCCATCGTCACAATCCGCCACTCCGTCCATCCTCCACGATCCGTCGATGCATCTTCCATCTGAAATGCTTGTAAATTGACCAGCGGAACATGTTACTTAATTAACTATTACATCTAAAATCACACTTGAGTTCGTCGGATTTATATCTACTATTTCACAATCTCAACCAAACTAACTAACTAATTAGTGGGATAGATTTAATCCACCTTACTGCAGACTCAAAAACCAAAAGCTAAATAAGACCGTGTCTTCGACTTCGAGTCTATAAATAATAATAATCCATCTAAAAGAGCTGCCTTGATTACAGGGGATTAAAATAATAACTGCTAATTCTTCTACTTGGAACAGTTATGAGATAAATTAAAAATCATATTTCTCCCGTCCCATATTCCACAACGACAGTCTATGACATCAATTCGGTCATTTAATTTTAAAAACGACTACTAATAGTGCTACATTCTACATTACCGGATGGTTCTACAGTCCTTCCTAATACCAGATATTCTTAGGCGGTACCGGGTACCCCAACAAAACGACCCAAGCCCTGCAATACCACCAAGGGTAACTAAAACTACTGCATGCTAACGTCCTTCTTGGCTTTGTATTGTGATGCAAATCATACACTAATGTTGGAAATTGTCCATGTAACATAATGCATGTTTGCTATTACTTAGTAAAGAAGTTAATTCTAATATTATATTATCTGTTTTCTAGAGGATGGCCACCATCTTTATACCCAACATTGGAAAAATAGTACACCGTCTATGCAACAAATTAGCCAATAAGTAGATAGTCAAATCCGACGATGTCAAGTGAGATTTTAGAGGTGATTACTTACATTATTAAAACCTAAATACTTTTAAAAATCCCTAAACCAAGAGATCATTAATTACTTCTGTAAAAAAACAGTAAATGTTCCGCTGGTCAATTTGCATACATTCCTGATGGACGATGAATTAATGAATCGTGGAGCATGGACGGAGTTGCAGACTGTGACGATGGAAATGACGAAGATCAAGACTGATGCCTGCTAACGTCAAGGACAACGTCAAAACTTGTGATCAACCAGTTCCATATTTTTACAAGAAAGGAACGTCCATTCGCTACAACCGTGATTACTCTCTCTGCAATTCCAACAGTTGTCACGTCAAGTGTTTCATAAATTTGATGGGTTTTGGGGATGTAAGCGACTGTCCAAACGGTGAGGATGAACTGGGATGACAAGAAATTACTATAGATTAGGAGGACAGTTAACAAATTTACATGCAGAAACAAGGAACTTCTGGGTAAAAGCTATGAATTATGGGATGAAACCCCCTCCGACTGTATGGATGATTCGGATGGAATTAATTGCTACTAATTAAATTCTAGTTTTCATTCTTTCCAATTTACTTTATTAATTAAACACCTTTGGATGCATAATTTATTATAATTATTTTGTAAAATGGCATAAGATGTAGAGTAGGTTATTTTGTACTTTTATAGTTTTACTTTGTACTCTTGAGGTTAGCTGGAAGATATAAAAAATAATCAACTCATTTTGTACTTTATTTACTATTTATTACATGGGCCATCGGAATATTATGAATAATTGACTAGAAATTTAGATTATAGCTAAAGCCCATCACCATTTCCTCCCGTGGACAACCTCTTACTCTTACTCTTATCAAGAATTCGTGCGACGAAAGTTAAACATGCCAAGTTAATTGGGAGTTCTTTTTAGGGAAGGACAGATTTATATTTTTTTATTTTATTCTGGTTAATAATATTCCATTTTACACAGAAGGCTGACCGGATATCTCAGTCAGTTACGGCTATCTAGTAGGAAGGCAAGCCGAAATTAAATTAATACGAGTAATCTATGCTAATTATGCCTCAAACTTTATGCTAGATAGTGAATACTAAATTCGGGGTTTTTATGATAAACTTTAACCTTTACCCCAGAATTAGAGAGGCAGTGATACAAACTTGCTTTAAAATGAAAGAGGCTACAATAACTTATATTTAGTATCTTTACTGATCAATTAAAAAACCTTGAGCTGTAAGAACTGCTAATATTAAGCCATGAAATCGATCGACAAGGTTAATCAATCGATAATTTTTCAAATGTGTAAATCATCCATACTAAAATACAAAATGGTGATAACCAAATAATTTACGACTCATATTTATACAACTTTACGGATAATTTGTTTTAGGATTTGGATGATATAAGCCGTGTGTGCTGAATGAGAAAAGTCCATCTTCGAAAGTCCTTAATGCATCCATCATTTACATTTAATTAATCTAATGGCACCTTCGTTTGTGAAGATTCAAACTACTTTTGTGGAAGAATAGACCGTCACAATCCTCACATTTATAAGGCTTTTCTTTAGTTGGACTTTAAGAGCCCAACTGCCCCAGCGGCGGACTTATATAGTCCGACTAGCTTTTCTTTTGTATGAAAACGCGTAATATGTTCTGGGATGCTACGTCTGGATTTTAATTTCTTAGAGCAAAACGGGCACTGAAATCGATGTCCTTCATGTTCCACTCTGACATGTGTGTTTAAACAAGCTCTTGTAAGGGTTTTATACGGGCATATTTTAGGTTCAGATCCAGTTCCCGTACCAATATTCACAGAGCATGAATAAGGCCTTTCGCCAGTATGTGTCATTAAATGACACAAATACGTCCATCGGTTATTGAATCCTTTCGAACAGAAGTAACAGTTGAACGTTACCATTTCTTTGGGATGTCTAGTTTTGTTGTGCTGATAAAGTTGATCTTGGTTTAGGAAACTTGAGTTGCATTCCGAGCAAGAATATGACTTAATATCATTATGAGCAGCTAAGAAGTGCCTTTTAAGTTTACTACTATCAGCAAATCTCCATTCACATTGGCTGCATGGATAATTTCTGATATCTTTATGCACACTTTCATCGTGTCTTTGAAGTTTAGGCTTGCTTTTGAAGGCAGATGGACAAAGTAGACACTTAAATGGTCGACGGTCGGAATGACTATTTAAATGCTGGGTTAGCTCAGTTTTGCTGCTAAACCATTTATCGCAAACCGTACATTTATAAGGTTTCTCTAGGGAATGATTCCAACGAATGTGTAACTGCATTCCCTCTGCACTTTTCCGAACGGCAGAACAAAATGAGCAGATGTACCTTTTTTTATGGTGAATTTCTTTTGTATGAATTGCATAATGATCGTACAATACAGTCTTTTGCTTATATTTCATTGGGCAGAAGTAGCAGTTGAATCGCTTTGTGCTGTGAGTTCTTATATGAGTATTTAAAAGAACTTTCTGGGTGAAAGTTTTACTACAGAGTTTGCATGCAAACTTTTGCTCGACTGTGTGAGTAAGTAGCAGAGCTGGGTGATTAACCGATTTTTTAACGGGATTAAGGATTACGGATTAGAAATTTCAAAAACATGGATTAGATT
>JAQFZX010001403.1:0-30499 GCA_034682405.1 Hydroisotoma schaefferi | reverse complement strand
TTAAACTAGTCTTCCATTTGTAGAATTGTACAGCTGCGAAAATGACATATTCCTAACTAAATTATATCATAATTACATATATATAATTATAAATTTTAAGTCAACTGTGGTTGAAAAATTAAAAGAGAAGCATAAATTGTTTAGCGTTAGGATAACTATTAAAGTCTTCATTTCAAGG
Source organism: Hydroisotoma schaefferi (assembly GCA_034682405.1). Classification (NCBI taxonomy): domain Eukaryota; kingdom Metazoa; phylum Arthropoda; class Collembola; order Entomobryomorpha; family Isotomidae; genus Hydroisotoma; species Hydroisotoma schaefferi. The sequence goes on along the minus strand of JAQFZX010001403.1, from coordinate 30,321 downwards.
TTTAAAAGTTCTCAAAGTTTTTCAGAAAAATTTACAAAACTTCAGCTGTAGACTCATCCATTCGATAAGTAAATCCGAATCCGTCATTTTATAGTGTCGCAGTATCAGTGTGTAACTCGAAAGTCTGCAAATCCGCTAGTAACGTACAGTTTTTGTAAGCATTATTGCCTGCCATGTAGGCCCAATTTTAATTTTTCCCGTTCGACTAATTCTGGAAACATGGAAATGGAATCATAAAGCTAATTTAGGTAAAGTAGTAAAGCTAGCAGAAAAACATCCACCAGAAATAATAATCACTTATCGGATTTATCCTTACCGTATGGACGAACAAACATCTTCATTACATTTTTAATACACTTTAAGTTCGCAATCAGGCAGTAGAATCTGCGTCAAAATTAAAGTATAAAATTATTCCATAGTTCAACTATTCGTGATTAATTTAATGATCTAGAAAACTTTCGCTTTCGATTAAGATTAGATCCTTTAGTCAGTATGCATGCTATTCTTCTTTTCAATCTATTAGAGTATACTTACATTTATTTTATTACTATTGTAATAGTAGATTCTAGCTAGAAACAAGTTTGCCTAAAATGTTAAAAAAAACAATCAGCAGCCGAATCAAAATCAAGTCTGTGTCGACTTTAGCTCACACGTACCTTCAACATACGTTTTTACAGCTTAAGTAACAATAAGAAGTTCACTATATCATCCCTCAGCTATGAAAAAGTAATTGTAATATTTCGGTAGAACTTATCTCTACATCGTTTACGCTATTCTGACTTACTTTTCTTCTAATGCAATCTTTGCTCAACAATTCACTCATTCCTGAAGGGAAAGTCATAACCAGCCAGAAAAAACCATTCGTCAGTTTGACTGTTAGCTTAGTGCATTCATTTTGGGGATTATTACAAGAAGAAGAAATAGAAGTCAAATTGGCTTTTTATGACAATATTCATAAAAACCGTGGATGAGTAAAGGAGAGTGTGGCTTTACGTTTTAGTTGCACATAAGTTCAATTCTGCTATAACAATTCTTTAGAATAGTAAATGACACTCCTTGCACTATTAATTGTACATTGTAGTTGTAGCAAGTAACCTGCTTAGTATTGGTCCTGAAAATCAGGAAGCATGCAATGAATCCTGTTCTGGGTTACCTAATACCATTTATTTCACAAATCGGCAAACTATAAACCTCAATAGTTGATAGGTTAGTCAGGCAGCGATTACGGAACGAAGCCAAAATAACATATCTCTAATAAACAGAATAACAAACAACAAATAGGCAAGACTTGCGTGTGCAATATTTTTTATTTTAACACAAATAAATCATGAAGGGTTGTAATTATTTATTTCAGCCTGCATTTAATCTTTGGTTACTTTATAATACATCAGCAATTATAAATAAAATACAAGCATATTTAAGGTCTCATTCATTTATTATATTATTATGGCATTTGAGTGTAGAAACACTTGGAATCATTGTCAAATAGAAATAAGTAGGCCATTTTATCACAAACTTGGTACTGTTTTGCCCAATAACGTCTAATAAGGTAGGAACCCTTTTCCCCAAGCATGATTGCTGGCGCATTTAAATTTGCATTGGTTATAACACGAAGAACGGAAGCATCTATTACCCTTAGCCCTGTTGTTTTCAGTACTCTGAAATTTATTAGAAATGAATTGATTCTTTTAATACGGTAACAACAAGAAATCCTTAAGCTCAATTCGCATTAAAGAGATGACCTTACGACCTACCTCAATTCTGAATCCACGACGGCTTTAGTATCATTAAATCGTCGACCCATTGCGACCGTCGAGCTAGGATGGTACAAGGTGAGCGTGAGGTGTCGTATGTAACACTCGTAATACTCATCACTTTTTAAAACAAACTGCTCACAACCAGGCAGGGGATTCGAAACGAGTTGAGCATTCAGTTTTTTGTACGTGGCAGTCTTTTCATATAAATTAACAATGAATTTCACAGCTAGACAGCAAAGTGGGCGAAAAAATGGGAAACAAATAGAAAAAACAATTCATCATGGGAACTTTCATGTCGATTAAGGGAATGACAATAATAAACAAAATTAAGTCATTATGAAGTACTTTTTTTTAAAAAATCTTGCGTGTTTATATTTTTATTCAGGTCATAAATATTCAATAAAATCAAACCTTCTTTCATCGCAGCTATGTCATCAGGATGGCTAAAGTATTTTGGGTCAATTATAGGTTTGTCCCAAGGATTTTTGCTGGCTAGACGGATTTCCCCAACGCTTTTAGCCTTCCCAAGCATAACTAGGATAAAATTCGCATCCTTGCCTACATGTGGGCCGTAATACTTATGTAGTACTCCAGGCTTTAGGCCCAAAATGTATGTAAAGTCATCGGCAAGGGTTTTATGGACCCCGCTGTCAGACATGAAATAACCCACGTCGGGCCAGTTTTTAGACCGTGCTTTGGACGTCGAGATGAACCCAACTGCCGAAACCCCAGCTAGGGATGAGAAAGGACCTGGAAAAACAAATAAACCTAAAGTTTTTAGATTTGATCTAAAAAGCTTCACATTTTAATAACTTTGTCAAATGCGTAATAAAATGTGTAGTCGTGTCATTTCATCCTTCATTACCTCTTCCATCTTTAGTATAAGCGTTTAGAGATTCTACATGAATATCTCGATCTACTAGCAGGCTTTGAGCGTTCATTGTAACCGGTCCTACCTAATAAAATAAGAATAAAAAAATCATAACCACATTTTTCTAAATAGTGTAAACTATAAGAATTCTGTAATAAGAAAGAAGAAGATCACCAAAGTTGTTACATGGTCCATGAGATTCTGTCCAACAGGTAGATTAACTCTACACGAAATCTGCAATAAATAATCCATTATAAAAGCCATCTTTATTATCATTTATTACTACAGTTGACCTCTGACCTACCCCAATGGCGTTTAAATGCGACTTAATTCCAATCCCTGATAGCATTAAAAGTCTCGGAGAGTCTACAGCTCCTGCACTGATGACAATTTCTTTTCGAGCTCGTACGAATTTCTTCATACCGTGACGAACGTAGGTAACCCCGTAGGCCTTTTTTCTTCTATCCAAGTGAATCTAAATGTAATGTAATATGCGGTTGTAATTTGTTTTAAGTAAAACAATCATGTTTTTTAAAGGAAATAAATTAAGTATTGAATCCAATGCCAGTCGAAATGTATTTTACTATAAATGAAGCATTGTTTGTTACGGGCTACTCACTTTAATAGCTCGAGCGTACCGATAGATCACTAGATTTCTTCTATTAATTATGGGCTTTAGAAATGCATCAAAAGTACCCCAACGGCTACCGTCTTTCATTGTTGCATCCAGTTGACTAAATCCTATTCATGCGTAATGTAACAACTTTAGGTAAAACAAATCTAACGATTCTTAGCATGCATGCTTCATAGCTTTAGTTATTTATTAATTGTAAATAAGACAGTAAATAAGTTTCATTTATTTTACTTTGAATATTTCTAACCTTCAGTCTGTTCAGAATTGAGGTCTTTCTCCTCAAACCCAAACTCTTTGGCAGCATTGACAAAATTATCCGCTAAAGTATGACCGTTTAATTTACCTATGTACAGCGGCCCACTTGTTCCATGGTATTTTTCTATTTGTGAAAAATGTATTATGGTGAAATTTAGTAAACCATTGCTCCATATTAATTCACCCTCACTTTTAACCACGTTTTTCTAACCGTTTGCATAATTCCCATGATAGTTTTCAGACTTTTTAAAAAATTGCAAAAGGTTTTGATATTTCCATTCATCATCACCGGTAGCATCAGCAAGTTCATCATAGTCGCGAGGATTTCCTCGTTGGTAAATCATAAAATTAAGGTTGCTCGTCCCACCCAGTCCACGACCCCTTGGCCATAATGATCTCTAAAACATTTATATTTTTAGACATCCTAAACACACTTTCTCCAGAATGACAAATCCGTTCAGTAATACCCACCTTATATACTCTTAGAGTAAGTCTCTAAGTATATACTTGAATAGTAACCTAGCCAGGGTAGTTAAACCCGGAAATACAGTAGGCTAATATTCAAGAACAGATAATGGTAAGATAAGGGCTACTCATCGAGAATAAACTGCATGGAAATGTCATTCGATGATGCTTAAAAGTCAAAAACCAAAAGCCTAAAGTTTGAAACTACAAACGCAAACTTACATGCTCTATCATAGACAAACATGAGTTATTTTGAGGCACAGTTTTGTACTGCCAATCAGTGCTGTCAATTCTTTGGAGAAATACAGCCATAGCAGGAATCGACGCTAATGGCGAAGGATCCCCTCCTCCTTCGATTAATAGCACTTTATTATTTTTAGACAGCCTATTAGCCACAACCGCACCGGCAGAACCTCCCCCAACTATATAACAAATCATGTAACAAAACTCTTTGAAAAAAACCCCAAACTCAACCAGAAATTTAAAACAGTTACAATCAAAATTTCATAAAATAATTCACTAAACTAACCCACAATGAAATCAAACTCCTCATAATGAAACGCGTTGTAAAAATTCATATCTTGAGCCTTAAGGAAATCACTATAGTACATCATTGCAGCATACATGGTCACGACGGACGGGATGGTCAAAAATGTCATCCGTGTGATTAAAGGGATCGGCATAAGGGCCAAATTGTAGACATAATTGGGATATAATAGGTCCCCCATCCTACTAACCTTATCCACGTCCAAGTTTATGGATACAAAACTTACACTAGGGAAGAAACGTCACATTTCGCTGGAACAGTCACATTTTCAACCACTTTCAATTTCACAGTATTAACAGTACCCTTCGAAAATTGTCCCAACGGAAGTAAATAGTACGAGTTTTCCAGAATATGTCTGGAAATTAATTAGACATATCTTTCGATTAAGAACCAAGTATTTAAACCGCTTCCGTGCCATGGTCCTCCTTACATCTAAACGTAGTGATAACTATTCACTCAAAGAGGAACCATAAACAGCATGAATGACTTTATTAACTGCAACTGCAACAAAGACGATCAAGTAAAGACAGCGACTCATCATACGAAAAATTTCCAAAAGCACTCCTTCTTTCCTATCGATCCAAGTACTTTTCATGAAATTAATTGGGCTAATTAGGCACACATAAGTAACAGTGTTAGAGTGACAGACAACGAGCTTTACAACAGGGCGGACAGCAAACGAGAAGACCACTTTGTTACCTTCTTCTAAGTAGTAAACCGGAAGACATTTTACTCCCTTAAGCTGTCCCAGTTTCTTCCATATTTGCACTTAACATGATAAGAACTGGGATGAGACACTTACAATTATAGGAACTGGGATGTGACACTTTTAACTATTCGAACTGCGATGTGACAAAAGTTAGAATAGCAAACGATAAAGCTAACTTTACCTATCAATCATAACTAACATAAGGTAAGCACTGTTGAAGGAAGGACCAAAAGAAGAACTGTGAGGGTGTATTGGAGCAACCGCTTAGCTTCGTTGAAGTCCCAATCAATCTGAAAATTTAATTGGATAAGCCGGAAAGCCCTAAGAAGAACGAAGAGTTTGCAAACGCTTGAAAAAATTGATTGAGGCACTTGAGACAAAGATATTGAGAGATTCAGTGGTGAAGGAATCCTAGTGGAACTCGGACTACTGCCAGGTTGATCCATGCTTAAATCGAGCTTACATATTCACATTGTCGCAAGAAGATGTTAATCCCGTCACTACCATTTCCTCAACTATTTCCCTACTTCAAACTGACCTTATCAATCACGGAAATAAATTATCATAAATACAACTATAAGAACATTCGAAGATTGCAGCAGCCGATAGCCAATGATAAATTAAATAATAAGTAGATCCTATAAAGTGATGACCTAAGAAAATATTACACTATCACAGTCAATGGACGAGATTGAAATGCAAAGGGCCAAGGCAAAGTTGAAAGTTCCTCGATGATCTAACAAACGAAGGAAAGGATTGACACTTGTGCTGCAGCATACATGTTTTTGCTTTCAGTTAACTCAAATTTTGTACAATTTGTTAACTGTAATCTTGTAACGTTTACTTGCATTTTTAGTTATAAACCTATCAATACTTTAAAAATAATATCCATTCTAGTAGATAGTAAAAAACAGCATTCTGCATCTAACACAAGTTGTACAATGTATCTGTAATTGTAGTAAGATATGTGTGGGTAAAGTATTGTAACTTGCTTTACTAGTTTGAATTCCTTGTTAATAAAAAATCATACATACTGTTATTCCGATGGGAAATGAGCTAATAAATATGTTACATTGCAAGAAAACAGACGCAAGATGCAATATTAGTGCAAGTACCTAGTAAAGTAAGGCAGTCATTCATAATTTGTCTGGCCTGTGCTATTAGATGTATTTTGTAATCCTGTATAGCTTGGACGCGGAATGAATTAGAAAACTGCTTAAGAAACCATAATGCACACAATAATTTCCTTGTAACATGAAATATTTTTTGTTTTATTGCTTTTATATTTTTATTTATTGTGGTATATCCAACATTCATTAATAGCATGCATACCTTCGTACAGATTAGTTTCTGGGTTACAAATAAATGCAAACGCAAAAGCGGTCGCATGCTCTGAAAGACTAAATAAATATCATTTCATTTTAATTAGATAACGAAGCCAAGTTGATAGCTGTTATGCAATTTGTTAGTGGGTAATTATTCTTATGTAGCTTACTTGCAGACGGCTTTAATTGAAGGAATCCTTTTTTAAATAGTACACAAAGAGCTATAGGTGTAATATCCGTCCTTCGCCTTCGTCCGTCAGCTTTTTAGCGATGCGTGAAAGATTATTAAATGAAGAAAGATTATCAAAATCCATTTAAGATAAGAAACTTAATATGCAGAAATAGATGGTCATTAAATGGTCAAATGTGCCGTTTTGCTTTAAAAAAATATGGCTGAATACAGGATAAGCTTTAAAGGGGGAAGGATATTATCCAGATTAAAAAAAATAAAAATTTATCCAAAATGAATTGTCCGAGGCGTAAATCCACTCGCTGTAGCTGTTCATAATATTAGACGATTTAGATTTCTAAGAACAATAAGTAATGTTTAAATGAACGGTTGTTGCTTGTTGCTTCTGCTAAAGCTTGCCATTTTGATTAAGTTGTTGAGGTTTTAAGCAGCAGTTCTATCATGACAGAGATAAGAGATAATTGTTCCACTTCAACTTACTTGAATAAATTAATGATGGTGCTTGGATAAATTCTTGAGATTTAATCCTTAGTACTAGATATATCTAAATAAATCTGTGGATTTAATACATAAAAATATACTTCCAAGGTTTCGAGCATGCATTACTCATTTGAGAGAGTTTGATCGTTTTTTAAGGCTAAGCTACATATAGGGTCTCTCGATAGATTGGTAGAACTTCATAGCTTGAGACTTTTACTGACGAAACTCAGAAATAATTACTAATTACCGTTGATTTATGCATTTTATGTATATAGTTCGGTTTAAGCTTAAATCATTAAATTTGATAACTTTGAGAAGGAAAAACAGTAAAAACAGTTCATAAACAGTAAAAATACAGGAATCACTAATCAGCAATGCAATATAATATAATATGAATAAATATTAACTACTTTTAAAGAAAATGAATACAAATCAAGTCTTCAAGTTATAGACCGATAAATGGTGTAGCAGTACACTAATCATTAAGCCTGTTTTTAACTTAGTCCCAACTACGGCACGGGCATAGTTTGGGTACAGGAATGTTTAATTTCAAGTCTCAAGTGTTTACTATATGCGAAGTTAGTTAAAATTGCTTACGGAGTATGCTTTGCTTTAACGTTGACTGTTATCCAAATTATTGTTATTATTTGCCTTTCCCACGAGCCAGCAGATTAAAAAGGACAGTATATATTTATAAATCGATGCTCTGAAGTTTTAATCGGTTGAATAAATGCTTTAAAAATGATACCCTACATACATTGACATTGCCAATAACCTGCCGCTGCCCCATATACCACGTATGTACTCCTACACTGGTACAAAAGAGTGCACAGAATTGACTATATTTAACAACGCAACGTCAACTAATAATACCAAACCACGCTTGATTAAATGCATGCGAAGGCTAACACTATTAAGTCACTCAAATTTCAAACGAGATAATAAATTGAACATATGAACAATTGAATATAAAACACATTCGTCCTTTCATTCATATTTGACATGCGATGTAATGTAATGCCAGTCTGCTGGCCGTTTGAAAGCTTTCCATTTAACATTCAACCTCAGAGCGAAAACCAGCAAATCTGCCCTCATTGTCAGCGTTTGCCTAAATCCTATTTTAAAACTTCAATCTACAAGAGCTTTACAAAGAAAGTAAAGTTAAATGGGGGCCATCAATGATAATTCTACAGAAGTTAACCTTCCAATAAACAAAGAGTTTTTAGAAACCCTGTTAGACCAAGAGGTTGAATCCTTCACAATTGGCAAGGGCTCAAATCTTGGGGATAATTACCTCAGCGTTATTCATTCAGCCCATGTACTCCTGAAAGGGTCTTCGGAACCCAAATATATTCTTGTAAAGTGTTACCCAAATCAAGCCTCTAGACGAGAGTTTCTTGACCAAAGCGATGTCTTTGGGAAGGAACTTTTCATGTATGAAACCCTGCTTCCTGAGTATATTAAAATTGCCAAAAAAGATACGGAGAATAGGATTCAGCTAGCTGTTCCAGAGTTTTTGGGTGGAAATGATAAAAACCTTTCAGGTAAAGGGAACAATCTTAAGTGACCTGACCTTACAACTCATGATATAAGGTCAAAATGTAAATCATAGTATTACTATTCAAGCATCCAAGTATCCTGAACCTTGGAATAAAGAAAATTTCATCGCTATGATCGATCTTCGAAAAACCCAAGGTTTTAAAATGGCCGACCGGATCAGTGGACTTGATTTCAACCACGTAAACCTAGTAATGAAGGAACTCGCCATCTTGCATGCCCTCAGTTGGTGTTATAAACAAGAGCATAACTGCGAAAGCCTAACCAAACGATTCCCGGATGTGATGCCGGATCGAATGTATTCGGATATGTTTGAAGGACAATTTAAACCCATGATGAATGCTCTTATTGGAGAAACATTGACTCTAGTCGAAGACGAGGTGGGAGGAAAGTCGCCAGTATTTTTGGGCACGAAGCGTTATCTTGACCGTGACCAAATACACGACCTAAGAAATTTCATAAACCCAGAAGGTATTAACGAATCGGAAATGGAACTTCTTCTACGTGTTCCTTCCCCGAAGCTATTGGAACCCGTCCCAGGTATTTTTTTACTGGAGCAATTCATGTATTTTACATCAGAAAAATGAATAATCAAACATGACAAAGTATATTTTGCAGGCCCATGGTCAGTCGGATGTCACGGGGACTGTTGGGTTAGCATATTTTTCTGTTCAGAGGATTTGGTCGTATGTAAATGTATTCCGCTGATTCCTGAAATATTATCTTTAGGTAAACAACATACTCTTTAAGTACGATGAGGATAAGCGGCCGATTAAAAACGTTTTGTTGGACCTACAAATATACAGGGAAGGCTGTCTAACGACGGACTTAGCATATTTCTTCTACAGCAGCACAACATTGGAAACCCGAAAACTTCACGAAGATACCTTTCTTCAAACATATATTGAGTCTTTTCACTTTACTTGTACTACATTAGGTTACAAAACACTGCCGGGACTTAATCTGGAGACATTGAAGCGTCGTTATCGCCAAGTAAAATTATTAGGGCTCTCTCTGGCCATGCCAATACTGACAATTGTCTTAAAACCAGCCGAGCAGGCTGTGGACTTGGATTTGATGCAGGGGGACATGAGTGAATTGTTCACCCAAACTATGGAAGGGAAGGGGAGTAATAGTTTGTATCGGAGGCGAATTCTTGACATTGTGCAGGAATTTTATGAAGATGGTATCCTGTAATCAATCTTCTTTTAAAGCTTTAATAAAAGTTCAGAATTTGAGGCATATAGATACTTCCCCTCTTTTGCATAGTTGCAATATGTGGCTGGCTCATGACTTTTAAAGAAAGTATTACAACACTCACTGCTTATTATATAGTGAAAGAAATCTTATGCAAATTTTACTCATTTCATTTGAATACATAAAATATGAAATAATCATTGACCCAACAACAGTAAAAACTTCTTTCAACTAAACACTAAACTTTCGAGATAATAATAATATGTATGTTTCTGTTATAACGTAAACGTTTAAAGATAGAAGTCAAACTTGTAATCAAAGTAGTTAGAGTCAAAATTATGCACTCGTACAAAGCCGTCTTCAGCTCCACTGCTGTACTGAGTCCCCCTGGGATGGAAGGTTAAACTGTTGATAGGACCGAAATGACCTTTGACACGTGCAAATTCCTCTTCAAAAATTAAGTGAAAGAAACGAGCTTCAAATTTTCCTTGACTTGTAGCAGTTGTTGTAACCTCCATAGCTTCTTGACCACCTCCAAGTAGAATCTAGCAAATGACAAATGCATAATAGTTTCCATTCTTTACATAACCACTTACCTAATGCATTCTTAAGCAATAAACACCCCAAAAATCCTAGCACCCTTACATGTTCATAATTAGGAGAAATCGCAGCACTGTTCACAGGTCGTTCGGTCTTATACGTCTTCAAGCACTCCAAAGTATCAACATCAAATAGTTTCGAAGTATGATCTTTACTCGCAGTTATAAACATCGTCCCATCCTTACTAGCTTGCATATCATTGATGTTTGAATTATGGTCATCCACGGTCGTAATTATTTTATTCGTCTACAAACCAAACCAAAATTTTACAGTTTAATAAATACAAATCCAACAATTCTACAAAATAAATCGTGCCTCACCTTCAAATCCCACTGTGTAAGCTTCCCATTCTCATGTCCAGTAATAACAGTGTCATCCAGAGGTCCCCAAATAGTAGATGTAATCTTTGGTCCCTCAATAGTCGACTTGGTCACACTCTCCTCAAGCATACTAGGGTCCCTCACATCCGCAAAGAATATTTCACAAGGTTTACTCATAGCAGCGTCCGTAGTGTACACAATCATGTTCCCACTATAACTGAACAAACACGTTCTCACCGGCGACTCTCGCTCAAGCTTGTTAAGCTGCTTTCCTACAGTAAACAAAACCCCCATTATTAATTTACCTTATCATCCCTTCCTCCAACTCGATAAGCACTTGATTACCAACCTGTTTCAACATCCCAGAGACGAATGGTCATGTCTCCGCCACCGGATAGGAACCGCTCCGTCTTCCAGTCAACGTCCATGCTCCAAACCGTACCATTGTGTCCATCGAAAGTCCCAACCCGCTCTCCATTCGAGGAATACCAAACGCTGGGTGTTGCGTCTTTGGATGACGAGAAGATAAGATCCCCTTCTCGATTGTACTTTACCTGAGTTATCGCACGACTGTGCCCTTGCAGCATCAAAGGTCGCTAGTTTACCAAAAAAAACAACATATTTCGACAATTTTTAGAAACCGGACAATCTCTCTCAATAAGCAACAACAACAGAACAACACCGTAATTACTAAAAAACTACAAACTAAAGTACAAACTACACCCTTCCTTTCTGTTTTAACGGTAAACTCATCAAAATGTTGGGCTTATCGGGAATTAAACGGATAAGCGACTTACCATTTTTAAATCCTTGGATTTAGAATTTAGAATCGAAATCTGTCGAATTTATGGGGAAAAAATTGAAGAAATGGAAGAAGCTTGCCGTGGTTTTTAAATTCTGGCTCCTTAAACTGAGTCAAGCTGGGCAAGTTGGGAACTTTTTTTTTTCACCAAATTTAATAAATAAATAAAGTTTTTTTTAGGATTTAATTTTAGATTTTGTGTAATATTTTTTTGAAAGTTTTGTTGTAAAAAAATGCACTCGGGGAAGGTTTTTCGTAGAGGATTTACCCTTTTTGGAAAAGGTAAGGATTTTTTGAGGTTTTGGTTAAAATTTCATGGTTTTCTGGCATTTTTGCTGGGTGGTTTTGGTATTTGGTTGGTTTATTATTACCGTATTTCCTGAAATAATGCCCCCCCCCAATAATCCCCCCGGTATAATACCCTACTACCTTTCCATGTTAAAATTAGGAATTTGCTTTTACTTTCATCTTGTCCATGTTAGTAGAATTTCCAATTTTTCCTTCGAATTAATATTTGCCCGTAGGGGCATTATTACGGGAAATACGGTACCGTAGTTCCCTGTATATAGGCCCTGGTTTATCTATAAAAATTATGTTTTGAAGCATATTTAACATGGGAGATATACCCATATATAACATGGGAAGGATAGCAAGCGGCTTAAATAACCTGTGCCGCCTGTGCAGGGCCTTTATAGGGAAGTACGGTAATTTGTATTTCTAAATTGTAGGTGGTCTTGAGCCCCCTTGTTGTGGGATTTGTAACTTTTCCACATCGCGAAGTGTACGGGATAAGCCAGAGTTTCCTCCAAATAGCTCGATAACCCCGACCGCAATTAACAACCGGAATCCTCGCAACCTGGAAAAGTTAAGGATTGCTGAGAAAGCGGAAGGATGGGATTTGGAACAACCTGGCCACAGTTATTGGAACAGGTAGGATCTAAATGTACTTGAAATGCAGGCGTTACAGGGTAAAACTGACATACATTTCAATTTCAAAGTATTTTCTTATGTTTCTAGGCTTACATTGGAGTTAACAGGTAAGCACATCTCGGCCAAGATAACGCACGTGGATGGACAGTCACCAATCAGTGCGTCAACTACTGAGTGGTGCATTAAAAAATTCTTGCATAGGTATGTATTAACTAAAATATAAATGTTCGTAGTACTGTTAGGAATTCTGGCTAATGATTCTTCTTTTTTTGTGTAGCACCAAAGATGCAGTCGCAGCTAAAACAATCGGAGAAGTTATAGCCTGTCGTTGTCTCCAAGCCGGAATTACTGAAGTTGCATGCTTTCTCCCACAAAAAGAACGCGACAAGGATAAGGTTTCAAAAATTAATATACTTTGACTGTCGTTGTTGATATTAATATATTTGAAGAAATTAATATATATATATATATCTTCTTATTTTAAAATTTCAGATTGGAACTCTACTACAAGCGATTCAAGATGGAGGAGTTTCCCTAGAAGAGCCTATTCAGTTTCAAGTCCCTTGGAGCTTAAACTACCCAGTCCTTCCGGAGAAGGGTTGGGAAGTTCACGAAGATATTGACGAAAAGTTAGAAATTGTAGACAAAATTAGACCATTCGTCAAAGAAAAGAAGTCATCTTGATTTTCCTTCAAGGCAAAATAATTAGTTGATCTCTTTTAGAATAGCTTTATTGACATTTTTAGGAATATGTCTTCAATACATGCTGTTATTTGTATTAAAGCTGAAACCACCTTACAAATTTACGTTTTCACTGAGAAATCTCCAGAAAATATTTTCCTCTTGCGCTAAAAAGGAGACGATAGAATACTGTTAAACATTTTAAAATGGTTAAATATGGGTGGATCAAAGACAAACGTAAAGAATGTGGCTACCTTGAAGAACATTCTTCGCCAAACTTAACCATTGAGTCACACGAACTTCGACAAAATACTTTGTAATCGACCCAAGAATGGCATTTGCAAGCGTAGATTTTCGTATTGAAAATAGAATGGGTGAAGTAAGTTGATGCCCTGGTGTGACTGCAAGTTCCTATAATATTGAGAAAGTCAGTGTACGTTTTTAAACCAAAATTGAGTATTTTTATTATTCACAGCGCAATTCACCAGTTATAGCACTGCCCAAGCTAGTTATCGTATGTACCACATTAAACTCAGGATCAACACAGTTTGGTTGTTTAACTCCTCCGTTAGCTGTATAATATGCGTAGTACATTTTTACTTCAACAATTATTTGGATAAACAAATTATATTTTCGGGTAAGAACTACGGAAAAAGTCGGCATGGCCTATCTGGGTCATGTATCCCAACTGGCTGGTGTGAATTACATCCACAAAGCTTGCATCTCCAACATCCAAGCGTCGTTCCCTGTGTGCAGTTAGAAATTTCGGGCCTAATTGTTGCACAAAAATTTCGGAATCCTTTACATCACATGAGAAATTGTTTAATTGTATTAACTAATATTCATACCTGCAGGGTCAAGACCTAAAGTATTGAAAACAAAGATTGGCTATTATTTATGACGGATCTTTCAACACAAAAAGCCGTGAGTTGTGAAGACATTTTACAAGCACATATAAACCTGTTATCCGTCCAATTTTATATCCTCCCATACGTCTCTGTACTGAATTACCAGCTATTCCGCCAACCTAACCACAAGAAAGATTAATATAATTATTGAAAAACTCTGCATTCATACATGATTTATGAATATCTTAGTTAAAAGTTAATTACAGATTACTCGGGTAGTGCACTATACTTCATGCATGCATGACACATAAATTAATTAAGCGTAAAAGGTTAAGCCATGCGCAAGATATCTTATAGCTTTTCGCAATTAAAATCAATGTTTTAATTACATGAGCACCCAAGCTGAACCCGATGATGTGAACGAGGCTTAAAGTAGATATGAAGTCATTCGACCTCAGGTAAACTATGAAATCACCCACGCGTTCCCCGACCCTCGGCACGTTGTCCACAACAAAGGGATAAAAGGCTGAGGCTATATGACCCCCTTTGGGCCTCGCAAGGTCAGCCCAATCAACGCAGATTACGTTGTAATCAGTATACTCCAAATAGGCTAATAAAATAACAAGAGGTGACTGACTGTAAAGTTAAAGTGATAGAAATGCTAAGTCTACAGTCACCGTCTACTTTTTAGTTTATTAGAAGAATACCATTTTTAGTATTTTGAGGAAATGGACTGAGGAATGATTGTTGAAATCCATGGACCAGAATTTTCAACGGTTTCCGATGGTCGAAAAGAGTTGCTTCGAAAACTGCTTCTTTGTCCCCTACTTTTATTTCTGTAAATGCACCTGTATTCCTGGAAAATAGTATCATTGGTAATTATCCATAGTTAACTATAAAATATAGTTCCAACATTAATGTATCTCGCACTCACAACTTATCCTCATAAAGATAAAATTTAACATCATTGGGATCCTGAGACAAAATACTCTTATCAATGTGAGACTTCGTCTCGACTAGAACTCTTGGGACAAATGTCAAGGCATCTTGTGGACTGGGGATCACAGAAATGGCTGTCCTAGCCCCTATTAGATTTTATGGGAATGATATTTTAGATTATGAAAGCTATCCAAGTTTTCACTAAAGTTCCTACTTAAATTTTTACCGTCTTTAAGAGTTTTGTAGGAAGATCCGATAAACCCAGGAACTTGGAATGAGTTGACTTTCTTTTCATGTATAACCACTACAAGCCAAATCAATGCAAATGCACCTATAGACTTGAGCTGGGTTATCATAACGAGTATTTTAGATCTATAAACTTTTCCCATGGTCTTTAATATTCATTCAGTTTCGATTTGGGTATTAATTTTAGTCCGGGGCTATGAATAACTAACTTGGTTAGGCTAACTGTAGTTTTCCTGTTGCGGATGGCGTCAGATCTGCATATTCCATATTCCATATACTCAATACGGTTGCCAATAAATAAATAATTATAAATTATAATTTCGTATAATTTCCTTTCTGGTTTCCTTTGTTGATAGCCTTTTGCCACAAACTAATCTAACGTTGGTTTTATGGTTAAATATAAGTACAATATAATCCAAACGAGTTTCAAGTGACAAAATTAAAAAAACCCAAGCCTACCCAAATTTAACACAGCTTTTTGTGATCACAGCCAACGAAATTAACCTGCATAAAACCGGTAGTTCATTTCATTACAATTAAGGCGTCCAGCGTCTATTGCTTTTGCTTGCAGTTGAATTTTTATTACTTAGATCCGAAGCTGTACTTTTATTTGTGTCATTTTTTATCAATGGTGAGCAGCTTTAAGCTAAATTCGGCCATGATCAGCAGTATGCTTAATTATATTCGGAAGGTATAACGAAATAGCTTTTATTCATGAAACTCTTCCTAATATTATAATGAAAGCTCGTAAGTAAATGTATTTCTTAAACCCCTTATTAGCCCTTTAAGTTACTAAGCTGTCATATTTGTAGTTTTCGGGTATTGACGTGTCAAGGAAAAAGCTCCCTCGAGTCCTGCAAGTATTTAATTTATTAGGGTAAGAAATTGAATTATTAAATGTGTATGATGATGATGAGGATGACACATAATAAATTCTTGCATACGTGGACGGGCAATTATCTCCCATGATGGATTTTTTTAGACAAATATCTTTACACGACCTCCGATAGTCCGACCAAGAAAGGCATCCACACGCGTCCATCGTAGTCCCAGCGATTGATCTTGTAAAAACTAAGTAAGCGTATATATGGCTGCATTGGTAGATTTGATCTTAAAAATAAAGCGATTATTCAATACAATAAGTTTCATAGAGTTTAAAACTGCCATTCCTGATCCTTTCTCAATAGTTATTATCTTACCAATTGCGCCTTGTAAGGGGTTCAATATCAAATTGAAGTAGTCGTAGCATTCATACTGATTCCTTCCTCCATTAGCTATGTTACATTAACACTGGTAAATTGAGAATACGGATTTCAAAACCAAATCAATGTAAAGAGTAAGAATTTCATACGGTAAAAGTCTGCATGACCAACTGGTTCATAGAGAGCTAGACTACTGGAATGAATTGCATCCACAAATTTGGCGTCACTACTGTCCAGCCTCAAGCTTAATGATGCACTACCAAAAAGAGGGCCTGCTGGCTCTAAAGCTGAATTAAGTGCTATAATTAAAATATCGTAGAGTCCAAATAGACCCATCCATAAATCGGCTTGGATGATTTACCTGTTATTCTACCAACTTTAGCCCCCGTGCGAACGCTAATCTCATGTCCAACTTGTCCACAAATGTGACTACCGAGACTAAAGCCTATGAGGTGAATATCATCCATACTTTTTACCACGGAGTTTTTATTCAGAGCGATTATCATCTCTGCAATCCGATGGGCGACATACGGCACATTTCTAAGGGCCGCAAGGAAGTAAAGCGGTCCTTGGGGTCTTAACGGCGTGTAAACAAGTTCTCCATGGCTGACTATGATCACATTATAATCAGTGTAGCGCAGATAAGCTGGAATTATTGAGATTTAACTAATTTAGTCTGTAATTAATCTAAATGTCAGGAGTAGACGTAATACATAAATTCTGAACTACCATTCTTTGGTTTCTGAGGAAAGTCTGTGAATCCATCTGCTAGAAAACCATGCACTAGAAATTTTATTGGCCTAGTATTCTTGAACATTGATGTTCTAATCGATAGATCATTTTCCGGGCTGAGTCTAGTAAACGATGAGATATTGCTGAAAAAAGGGTTAATTAGAGGAAAGTTCATACGACAGTTATCGCAGAACAGTGATGCGATGACATTATCCACTTTTACGCATGCATAAATCTTATAAACCAACTTTTTATCTGTATAAAGAAAGAAGTGAACTTTATCCAGTCGGCCTTTGTTCTCAAAAGTTGCATTTAAGCTCCTAGCTTCAGTAAACCGATCTGCTGCACGTCCATAAGTATTTGTAAAGTGATGAAGGGCTCCTTGCGTGTTCAGAACGGGTATAAGCTGTCTCAAAGGATTTCGTGATGCCAATGACCAAATGTCTGAATAAAATATTTGCATTAAATCCCTTTAAATTAATAGCAAATGCTTCTGAAATGTTATTGTTATTAAAATTATGCTTAAGCCTCACAAAAAAAATTAATTGATTTTAACCTACCTGTTTCAAAATTCTGAAGAAGCCTCGTCACTCTATTTGACGGCCTTCTGAAAAGCTCCACTTGGGAAACACAAAATTGAAACTGAACTAATGCTACGAAAGCGCAAAAAACCCGTACAAAGACGTTACTCTCGAGTCTTTTCATTTCTATTTATATCGTACGACAGTTAAAACTAATTGCTTCGGACTGGATTTTCCCCCAGAACTATAAGAAAAAAACAATTAAGATCCTACTTAAAAATAAAAAAAATATTTATTTAGTATAATAAAAATTCATGCAATTAAGTATTTCAACACCTTGGGAAGGTGTGAAGGTATGATAAGTATGACAGGTAATGTTTTGTGCAACTCAATTGATACTATTAATTATCATAAATTACATTACCTTGAAAGAGAACAAAGGAGTTACGCAGAGTAGTAGTCTTTATTTAAGGCTGGTTGAGATTTATTAGCATAGGACTTTTGTTTGCTTGCATGCAGTTAAAGTTAAAATGCGTTTAATTGTTTGTTAGGTGCATTCAACCAGTAATTACAGGCACAGCAAGTTATCAATATTGTGCTCTATAACTTCTCTAGGCCTGCAGTTCGCGATATGAAATTATGTATCAGATCAGAACTTAGAAATTATCCTTTAATCATGTATGCATTTGAGTATTAAATATTGGTTCATTAGACAGACGTTCATCAACCTGCTAAACAAGGAGGTGAGTTATTTATTTTAGTATGACGATTACATTTTACATGTCATTGCAATTTGCTATATTAAGTACCTAATAATTATAATCGGTATATTCGGTATTGGTATCGGTATATGGCTTTTGGCTTTGTTTGTTTCCTCCCCTAAAGTTCCCAGATTTTTTGTTGATAAATCACAGATACAAAAAGTATCTACCTCGAGCTCTGAGTGCAAAAAGAATGAATTTGAATCGATGATTTGAAATCCATTAATATGTATAATTTTTAATGACGTACTTGTGAGACGTGTATTCCCCAAAAACGGTTTCGCCTGGACAGCTAAATCTACAACTTTGTCTATATTCTTGCCAAGTATTACACCGGCATGCTGTAATACCCTTTGTATAGATGGATTTTATAAAGTACTCATACGCACTTAAATGCGAACACGTCAGGAAGGCACCTATAAAACAATTATTATCCATGAATCATTGAAATATTGAAGGTCTATCACTATATGCAATTCAACAAAAAGAATTTCAAACTTTTATCCCAAGACAAGCAATGAGGCTGGGCCGTTCCTCCATTCGCTAATTGAAACAAAAGGACGTTTTAAAATGCATAAATAATTAAAACGGTTTTTAATTCACTCCATTAATTACTTCATCGTTGTATTCTTACGGTAAAAGTCTACATCACCAACAGGAGCATAAAGACCTGCAGGACTAGTATGGACCACGTCTACAAAGCTAGCGTCAGAGGAGTCAATTCTGTGAGTATCTGCATTAGATCTGAACAAAGGGAAAGCTGGATCCAGTCCTTAGATTTCAGATTAAAATACATTAATAATTCAACCACAATGTACTTCAGCAAAACGGATAGGATAAGTTGCATTTTAGACCCTTTTTTACTTCTTTTTCTTACCCGTAATCCTTCCAATCTTTTTTCCAAATGTGTACTGAACTGATAAGCCCGCAAAACCTGCGACATGAGCTCCTAAAGAATGGCCGACTAAATGGACTTGGTCCAAATCTGATATGATTTTTTCGTACAAGAGGAACCCAATAAGATCCGCTACCCTTAGCCCAGCCCTAACCGTATTGTAGGCAGCTGAAGGATACAGAACTCCTGAAATTGGAGGCTTTGCAGCAGGTGCGGCCAAATCTGACCAGTCAACTACTATAACTACATGATCCGTCGCTTCTAGATAAGCTACGTATACAATTTCAACAGGGATTCAATTAGAAACCTGCTATAAAAAAGTTAAAGTTTGAGAAGCTGTAAAATGCTCATGTGTATAACCATTTTTGACATCTTGAGGGAAATGCTTCCCAGGATTTGAGTTGAACCCATGAATCAAAATTTTAATCTGGGAATCTGGTTTAACCCAAAACCTCCGAAAATCATGGGGACCCTCCGGATCAATTGGAAATGAGCTTTCGATGTAGCTGAGTTAAGACAAAAGTTTAAAATTGTATGCTCATTCTAAAATCTAACTTTTGTGAGTAGAATGCAATATTACCGTCTATTATTATAAACCCAGAATTTCACTCGTCGAGCATCATTAGATAGCAATCCTCTTTCTTCACCAGATTTTGTTACAATTTGGTTCTGATACCTCTTAAATAAAGTGCTGAACAGCCTCGCAAACGGGCTTTGTGGAGAGCGAGATATCAGTTCGGATAAATCTGTAGGAATATTTCCACAAGAATGTGACATATAACCATTTTAGGGAAGAATATCTCTAGTGTCCCTTTGTGTCTTCGTTAAACTATATTAAATAATACACTTCCATCAATTTTGCTCACCTGCTCCAACATTAACAGCCAAACTCTGGCCAAGTTTCTGTGCTTCACAATAACTTCTATAATAATTCGGCTTATTAATGGAAATATAAAATAGCAATGCCCACAAAACGCCTTGCACAGAATAAAATCGGCTAGAAGAGCACAACATTTTCAATGCCAGCTTAACTTCATGGTTGAACGATCGAAGTGTGACAGTTTGAGCGTACGTATCTAACCCTTAAGTGTGTAGGTAATTTTAAGATGAGCTTTTGGTTTGAAGAACGAACCCCAGATTTAGAATTACAGAAGGAACAATAGCAGTAGTAGTTTACAGACTGTGTCAGGGAATGATTGGAGTTCGTCATTTGTCATCGGGAAGATTGAGTGTTTCTTCTTGAAATACAAACGGACTGTGTGAAAGATCTCAATAAAAGTGTGTGAAACCGCTGGTTAGTCCTGCAAAAAATCCTTCTTCAAGATTGACAAAACACATTAATATCTAAGTAGTGATGAGTCGTCATTAAATTATATAAAAAAATTAATCCTTGGTGAAATGATCATGAAAGCCCCCCTTAATTTAACAAACTTCATAGCTTAAAAGTTAAACCCAAGTTGTATAACTTTACAACAGAGTTGGTCTTATGAAATAAAAGGTATTTATTTTACAATTACTGCGACTAATTGGCATTGTCATTGTTTGTGAGGTTTGGCCATGATTTAGTACAAAGATTGATGATTTTAAGAACTTATTTTTATGACTCTATATTTCCTGCTACCCTTTCCTAAGTAAAGCACTTCAGGGACTAATTACAGTATAAACGTTACATAAAGGTGGTAAAAAATACCGATGCATGACTTATGTCAGCGCACATATAGGTAGGTACCTCTAGCCAAAAACTAAAACCAACCATTATGAACCTCAACTGTTAACTATACAAAAATTGACTATGGAATCCGAGAGAAAATGTGCTCCTGCATGGCATGGCTACGTATCTATCTTCCATGGGTATCTTCCATGCTTTTTTATTGTTCTAGTGCAAAATAGTCTTAAAATTGTCTGCATATTAGGGTTTTATTATCTGCTTTTAGAAAATTATATACTTCGTATCGGTTGATGGTTTGATACCCAACCTACGTAAGAGCAGATCGTCTTTTACGTCAAAATAAAAGCACTCGCAATTCCGATTTATTGCACGCAATGAGAGGTGACTAACAGTCAGAGTGACAGTTGCTACAATTTAGCCATAATTTCCTACTCGCTCGTATTACTACTGCGTGTGTCTATTATTCTCAGACATTTACATTACTTCACGATCTCTTCTGTTCTACATTTGTACTGATATTTAAAAAGACGATGAGAATGTAAGCTATTTTTTACTGTAACATTTTAACCCAACTATGTATCCACTCTGGGTAAAGAAATTAAACATTGATGGCAAGTTGGCTTTAAGAAATTATAATTTGTTTTTTATTCTACAAACAGTAGTTTATATTTCTTGATATTATGCTCGCATTGTACTTTATGTTTTCAGTGAAATCGTAAAAATTCCATCCTAGCATAATCAGGTGCTTCTTGGCTTCTTATGTGGTACTTAGCTTTTAGTATCATCAACTGTGATTTCCAAAAAGTATGTCCCCCTTGCGCTAAAGAAAATATATAAAAAACGATGAGAAAGTTTTAACGATAGAAGATTAAGGGATCTTTGAATTATTTTGAAATATTTTATAGCTTTAAGCATCACACTTACGTTGCAGGACAATATTCTCCAAAGTTCACAATACTTCTGCAGGCATTTTTGCAGACCATGAGATATTCTCTCCACGAAGAACATCCACATCCAGATATAGCTCCGGCCCCGGCTCGTATGGAATACGTAAAATATAATGGGGCTCTACTATGACCACAAGAACCTGGAGTAATGATAATTTGCATGAATGTATAGCGTACAATAGCAAAATTAAGCATCCTATTTAATTTACTTTCTCAGCCTCGCGTAACCATCAATAGTCTATTTATGCCAAAATTAAACAGAAACAATTAATACTGTCACAACCGAACCAGTTAATATTGCATGATAATATACCATTAATAGTCATGTGTGTAAGACGTGAGTCAGACAACACCTTTAAAACCAATTTTGCAATTCATAAGATAAATAATCTCTGTTTATGAATAGTGCATTTACCCATTATTGCTCTGGCAAAATCAGAAAACGCTTGTCTTGATGAGGACTCATCGCTCAGTTGGTAACAGTCTGCTTGAAAACGACCTCCATTAACTGAAATTATAACATCTCATGAATGATTGTTCATAAAATGCTTTAAAAGTGGCTAGAAAAGTCCAGTCATTACCGTAAAAGTCCACATGCCCAATTCTATCGTGTAACCCAAGCCGACTTGAATGGATTACGTCTACGAAGTCCGAATCCGTCCTGCGGTTAACATTATAATTTACATTTCTGATCAAAGCGGATATTTATAGTTATCTACTACTAGAAAAACAAATATCTAGCTGACCTATCTAATCTATCACTTTCTGAAGCCTTTTCAAACATGGGAGCTGCTGGATCCAACCCTAGATTTAAAACGCAAATTTAGTCTACTGTTTTTACTACTATTTCAAAGTCCTGGTAGATAAATTAGTAGTAATTAGTGCAAACCCGTAATTCTCCCAATAAACTTAGACATTCTCTCCTTAACATAACTTCCAGCGAGTCCAGCGATGTGAGCCCCAAGACTAAACCCAACCAGATGGATTTGATCAGCACTAGCGATTATCTCGTTGTCAATCATGTAAACCAGAAGTTTCCCAAGCTCTTCGCCAACTCGAGGAACGTTGCTCACAACAATGGGATAAAATACGTCAGGGCTGACCCCAGGGAGTTTTTTGGGTCTGGCTAACAGTCCCCAGTCTAATAACATCACATTATGCTCCGTGTGCTCCAAATAAGCTGGAAATTTATCATTTAAACAAATACTCGAGTAATTTTGCATACATATTGCAGGCTTTTGAGTCTGGAGTATGGAGACACGTATTTACTGGACGATATACAGTATTCTAATAAAGACAATCGTACCATTCTTAGCTTCCCGAGGGAAAGAACCCGGTCCACCAGTTGCATTGTTGTTAAAACCATGAATGAGAATTTTAAGAGGTTTATCCTTTTGTATCAAAGAATTGTTAAAAGCATCAAAGTCTCCTGCTCGAACTTCAGTATATTCATATGGACTCCTGAATCGAAAACAACTTCAATCAATCACCTTATATTTTAGCAAGCACATTTTAAGTTTAAACAAGCACATTTTAGAAGAGGGAAGCTTACAAACGCTTATCATATAACAGGAACCGTATCATTTCAGGATCCCTTGACAGATATCTGTCAGTAAATGTCGGACCAGGAACATCATAAGTATTGGCACTCCTACCTTGAGCTTGAGGGGTCAAAACGGCCCTCTTAAAGTCATTTACTCGATCCGAAAGGTTTGAAATGAAATCGGTAAAAGGCTCTGTAAAACGTTACTCTAAAGTTAGTCACCTAGGCATAGCCATTTTCTGTAAAACTCTGTACTTAAATTTAAAACTCCAATTATTATGATTACCTGCCTCTACAGCAAATAAGAGTGCGGAAAAGCTGATAAGAACAAAGAGGGTAGAAAAGTCCATAGCAGCCGCAGCAGAGGTATGCATTTTTAATACAGCTACAGCTAGGCAGCTTAGCCGATAACCTACGAACCTACCTTACCTGTCTCTGCCTATTTCTGCATACACTGCACTTTCTAGCTGATCAAAAGAGACTACTTGGACATGGACTAATGCCGTTCTTCTGCTGGTAAGTTGTTTTCTAGTCAAAGAGCTTGCTTATCGTGACATCGCTGCATTTAAACTGGGCCAAGAACATCTACATTCAACATTGCATACATTCGCATGCCGCAGTACAATTCATTAACGTTAATATATAGACGTGATGATTCAATGCGCTGCACTCCACTCGTCCCTATCATAATGTTAAAATATTAACATTATGATATAACACAAGTCAAAGATCTACTTTCAAGAGCAATAGACAATAAAGAACTGGTAACAATCGTTATTCCTAGACAAGTTTAAAAAATTCTCACCATGATTATCACATCAGTAATCATGGAACGCTAAATCCCTTTAAAAACCTATAGAAATTAACCATTTAATCTTAAAACATTTTGGAAGAAAGGTCAAAGTCCTATACCTTGGTATTTACCTTGATATCTTTTATCTTTTATCATCATGTTCTAACAATAACGTACTTGCAGTTGTACTTGGAGAAGGTTATTTTTGTTCCTTTGCAAGATCTATTGCATGTCAATTGTCAAGTATAATACGGAAATGTTATTTTAATGGCAAAGATCTTTTGTTTCGAGTTTGACATTTCCAAAACAAAAACAACCACATTCATGGTCCTTTCTGTTCCTTTGATAATTAAAATTGGCAAAATCCAGCGACTTTTTACATGTTCGTGCAGCGTTTTTCATTCCTGCATTGAACCCGGTGAACCTGCAAAGCTTTGTGTGAAAAATATTGTTTATTCTCAGAGGAATACATTAATGCAGATAGAAAGGGAGATTACAAAAGGGTGAATGAAAATCACATTAAAGTCATTTTGTCAGAACTTACAAAACTGAAGGTTTAAAATACAAAATTGTAGCACATAAATTGACAAGCAAAGATTTAGTTCTTGCCAGTCAGTAATCGATTTTACAGAACACAGTCAGCACTTACTAGTAACAAGAATCAAACGATATGTAATTTAGCTGTTATGCAGCAGTTGTAATTGTAATTTCAACGTGCTTTGCAATTTAATTTGTTTGTAGACCATTTTATTATGCACGTAAACCTCTAGCGTACATCGATTTATGGGTCTACTGATGTTTTTCTTAGTTCATATCAATTCTATGCAATTTGGAACAAATAACTAACCCAACTGCATGCGAACAAAGGCGAATTGTGTGTAGTAAACACGAGCGAGCAGGCCTTATTTTATGTTGCTTGCTTCAATTTTTACTTTAAAAAGTAGCTTGCATATTATGCTGCATGTAAGGAATGAAGCACTAAACAGAAGCTTATAATACTGCATTAATTTATTTATTTATTGCCTTAACTTCCGGTATCAAATTCCCAAATCGAAACTATTCGGCATTTGAACTTTGTGGAACATTGCTGTTGTTGTTTTCTTTGCAGCATGTTTTATGACGCGTTGAGGATCCGTCCTTGCTAAATTTAGCCCAATGCGAGCTACGTTCCCAACGCTTTCTGCTGCACTTTCGGTTATCTCTCCTGCTTCTGGTCCGTAACTGTGGAAAAAGAGTTTTGTACTCGTGTGGGATAACTAAATGTTCATAAATCTCTTTAAAAACATTGCAAAAAAGAGGTTGAGGTCTTGAGGTTCTATCTGCACGATTAGCTAATAGGCTGCTAACGTTATTTAGAGTCCCCATGAATATTTCATAAATATTAAAAACTTCCTGGCCTACCAGTATTTTACAACATCGACGGCATTCTTCTTGATACAAGTTGCAAGGGTGTTGGCAGCGTGGTGTAGTCCCGTATGAATCATGGCAATTCCACTGCTAGCACTGTTTGTCAACTCCCAAGCGTTATCGATGTACTCTTTAGCAGAAGCTTCATCTGCTCCAGCGTATTGAACAACGGCAGAAGTCGTCGCTTCTTGAGTGTAGTAGGCCATATACGATGCCAGTGCTCCAGTAAGCTCTGCTAGCTTTGTTACTTAAAAAATGTAATACGCATCTTATAATGAGCGAACCAAGTTTTACATTCCTTAAATTAACATTGGAATTGTTGACTTGACGTGATACTTAGTATTTAAGTCATAAATCACCCAAATATCCACTAAGTTCCACGGCATGCCCCGTATAAACCTTCGCCACAGCTAAGGTATTTCGTACATCAGGTTCTATGACAGTTGGAACAGTTACAGGCGGAAGAAGCGTTTTTACACAATCCGTACCCAAGTCTACATATTGAGCCGTTTTAACGGCACCGTAAGTTATGCCGCGCGATGCAACTTCAGCCGCTAAAAGTGAGCGGAGATGGTCTGTTAGTTATGGAGGTAGTTTGGCAGTCGTTACATAAAATGAGGATTGAGGGCTAATTCTTGCCTGCCATAATCCCAACTGCAATTTTGTGACAAAGACCATCAGTCGCAGGACCAAAGGGGGACTCGTCATACCTATTCCCACGGCTCCCTGATGTGGAATTCGGGTTCGGATGTTGAGAGTGAGCCTTATTTGGCGTGTTACTCTGATCAATAGTAACTATCTTGACATCTCGGTCGAAGGAAGGGCCACTCGGGAACGCGTCAAGCGCAGAAAATTGTAGTAATATATTCTCAAAGTGTTCTATCTGTACCTTACTCATGGTTGGAGGAAGGACTAGACCGACAGACGCTCCTGGAGTAAAATTTCAATTTCCGACAGGAAGTAACATAAGACGCTTAATATTAATTTATTACTGCTAAACAAATACCTGCAGTATTTCCTTTCAAATCAGGAAAGAGATAGTATCCCTCAAGAGACCTTAAGATGGGAGATTGACCGGGGATCAAGGGATATAGCCAAGGTCCAACTTCCAAAAAGGCTGGGGGAGCCGGATGCTCCGGGTTTTTTTGTTTCTCCAAAGGAATCTTTACAACTCTGAGCATTGCAGGTTTCTGCTTTGTGGGTAATGTATCGTTTGGTGCGATAAAATACACTTGAGCGTCATCGCAAACTAAGACTTCCTCCGCGTGTTCTAAATGTATCGTAATTAATGAAAATAAGTGCTGAATCTGCTTCATTATAAGGGTTTTTTTTAAATTTTAAAAGCATGTTTAACTGGAAAGATATCCTTCTTGTAGTTATACCTCCTACAAGCAAGAAATCCCCCTGAAGAAGTGACCCATGGTCTGTCCCCGATGATGTTCTGTTTTTGCGATCTTTTTCCGGGTAAATTGGAGTAATTTCACCAGAGGTCCGTGGACTTTCCTTGGCTTGATTGCTCATCTTCCCAACAATTTTTAACTAGAATTTGGAAGGAAATGCATCCGACTGTTTTAGACAGTTAGATGGAAATAGACTTACCCGATGTTATGGGTTTATAGGTGAGTAGGTTGTTTTACAATGGTTACTGCATTCTGTGATCATTCAATTATGTACCTTAGAGCATGTCCTACAGATACGAACTATTTTTATGCAACGTTCATACTGGTATGGTAACCTTACATTCTTTTTCAACAAAGCCAAGCGAGCATAAAATCCCCCAAGCGAACTGTCAACTGTCAAAAGTTGAAATGCATTGATGAATATTCTTACATTTTAGAAATACAAATAACGGATATGGATGCTATTACTTATTGAACTTTATAAATACTACAGTAGTCTAACATTCAGACGTTATTTTAGTGCTATCGTAAATGAAGGATAAAGTGCACTTGTGTTTTAGGGTTTTTGAGATGCATCATCCAATGAATTATGAACTATAGTTAATATTTAATTATAGTTACAAATATTTACCCTTCTAACTCTAAATAATAAGCCAACACCATCATGCTATATCATTCTCACAAATTACATTAAGGTAAACAAAATTATAACGGTAGATTTGCATACTTAAACGGACAACAGAAGTGCAAATAGTGTACCTAGTCCAAAATTGTTGCATAATATTGGGTCCTTGTATCATTGCAAACCAAAAATAAAGTCAGACCCAAAACACCTCCTTAAAGACAAATAGGTCTACTAGCTTTTACCATCTGCATAAAATATTTCTTATTCGGGGCGTTTGAAAGAGAGAAGTCATGAGTCCACATTTCCAACAATTTAATGGAAACATCATGACATAGAATTGCTCTTGTCAAATCTACATGAACGAGCAAGCTGATCATTATTACAGCCATGAAAGGTGCCATACAGTGACAGTACAAAACCAGGTTTAGTACATCGTACAATTTAAACGTAACAAAGTTACAGAATACAACCACAAGTCCACATCCAAACAATACCATAGAGGTAACAATTCTCTGGGGCTCTTTTATTCCCGTTAGAATAATGTAAACTGTGTCATACAACATTATAAATGCATTTCTATCCATATTCTGAGAAAA
This sequence comes from Hydroisotoma schaefferi, assembly GCA_034682405.1. NCBI lineage: Eukaryota > Metazoa > Arthropoda > Collembola > Entomobryomorpha > Isotomidae > Hydroisotoma > Hydroisotoma schaefferi. The sequence goes on along the minus strand of JAQFZX010001403.1, from coordinate 1,877 downwards.
CCTCTTTTTGTACGATTTCAAAAGCAATTACATTGAATGGTTCAGCATCCAAAATCCAAACACCTAACAGTATCGTGTAAGCAATCCCTACAAAAACCCGGCCGACTTCTACTGCCGTCCACGTTTGCACCAACACCCTTACCAAAGTGACGATGGCGAATGACGCTGTATTCAATCCTTCCAACCGGAATCCTAGAACTTTTATCATTTTATACCAAAAGTAAGGGGGATCTAGGTCGCAGATAATGGCAAATATCATGAGAGCAGGGGCAACAACCAGTATACAGTATGGCAAGAAGTTTAAGACCAAACCGAATATGTCATTGAATAATTGATCCCACAATCCAAGTCGCTCCTTTCGCTTTTCATTCCTAGAAATTTTATGTAGACAAATTACGCTTAAAATGTTCGGAAAAAAATGTATCGAAACATATTACCTTCCTTCATTTTCGACTCAAAGCGTATCATTGCGTTTATGCCTTTGCAGACTTCTTCTTCATATATTATAATATAATCTATACATCATAATATTTAGCAGGACCACACCCCCGGAGCAGAGAATCATTAGAAAAATCCCCATCCAGTGGAGTACCGTGGTGAATTCGGGATCTATCAAGTTTTCAGGTAGGAGTATGATATATCCCAGCTTTACGATGTTCGTAAAGGCGTTACTTCCACCAGCGAGTATGAAGGTCCATACTGCCAGCGCGACCAACTTCCGCTTCTCTTTAGTGTGGACGACTCCCTGGGTTTTGTTATCCCAATCAAGAGGCATTCGACTGAAGTAACGAAAAACATGGGCATAACTGCCACACGCTTTCCACATCAAGGAGGTAGTCATCTTTGCCTGATTTAGCTATGCAAAAAAGTGTACAATAATAGCTAAAGGGGAAAATGTAGCAGATTTTTAAGGCCCAAAACTAGGTTTAAAGTCTGCACAGAACAATTAAGTAAAGTTCACGAAAAATTGCTACTGATGGTTACTTTTTCTAGATTTAAGACAAGAAAATGTCTTGTCTCTATTTCGTACAGACGGTCAATTCACTCGGTTGCAGGGCGTTTAAAGAGTCAAATCAAAATGCTGCAGGATTTTTGGTTTTGCATATTTTAGAGGCTATACTAACCAAGGTTAATTTAATTTCCTGGCAGACCTGGAATTTCTTTGCGGACGTGCGGACAAAGTCCGCAGGGGCACATGCGCCCCTGCAGGGGCACTTGGGCCCCTGCAGGGGCACTTTTTGAAAGGGCACTAGTAGGAATGGAAGAAATCCGCCCCTGCAGGGGCGCTTTCGCCCCTGCAGGGGCACTTTCTGAAGTGGCACTAGTCGGAATTGAAGAAATCTGCCCCTGCAGGGGCACTTTGGCCCCTGCAGTGGCACTTTTTGAAAGGGCACTAGTAGGAATGGAAGAAATCCGCCCCTGCAGGGGCGCTTTGGCCACTGCAGGGGCGCTTTCGCCCCTGCAGGGGCACTTTCTGAAGTGGAACTAGTCGGAATTGAAGAAATCTGCCCCTGCAGTGGCACTTTTTTAAAGGGCACTACTAGGAATAGAAGAAATCCGCCCCTGCAGGAGCACTTTTTGAAAGGGCACTAGTAGGAATTGAAGAAATCCGCCCCTGCAGGGGCGCTTTGGCCCCTGCAGGGGCTCTTTTTTAAAGGGCACTAGTAGGAATAGAAGAAATCCGCCCCTGCAGGGGCGCTTTGGCCACTGCAGGGGCACTTTTTGAAAGGGTAGTAGTAGGAATTGAAGAAATCCGATCCTGCAGGGGCGCTTTAAGAATAAGCACTAGTAGGAATTGATGAAATCCGCTCCTGCAGGGGCCTACTACTACCGCTACTGGAAAACGCCTACTGTGAGGCATTTTTTTCTCGTGACTA
>JAQFZX010001402.1:0-30516 GCA_034682405.1 Hydroisotoma schaefferi | reverse complement strand
ATCAATAAAATCGGCCCAAGAATCATGGAGTAATTCAAGTTTTAGTTTGTCGGTTTTTGAAGTATTCACCCGATACATCCGGGTCAATGTTGTTGCAAAATTAACTAAATATTTTCGTATAGCAGCATATATCGCTATTATCAATAAATATGCATAAGACATGCATCCTCGTAATGAAGACGCTTACGAAGTCATTTTTCAGCCCTTAGTCAAAACATCCTTTACTTTTTACAGTACACGAGCCAAGAAATGCATGAAAATGCCTTCACAACATCACAACTGTCGCCTTCCTCAATCATATATACAACATTATGCACAAAATACGAACTGGACTACTTCTCTGTATTTTATTTCCACAAAAAACTATAAGCTTTACCAGCCAGAAATGCATTAAAAAGCATAATTTAAAATACCAACTGTCAATAGAACCAGAACGAAATAAAATATGCAACTAAACAATTTCTCAAAAGTTTATCGAGATGTAAATATAGTATAGGAAGCAAGTCAAGGTATAGTTAGAAAAATCCCTGATCTACATAAGGTATGACATGACATGACCTCACCCTGTCTACAATATCTGTAATGCTAATAGTTGTGGATACTATCTGAGAAAGCCATCTCCGCATTAAATATCAACAACCTCGATAACAACTCATTAATGCATCGTCGCGTCGGGTCTAGCGAATGTCACTGTAAAATTCACCAAAGGATTTGCATACGAAAGCAAAAAATACAGGGCAACCAAACCAAGCCTCTATATTTACCTTGGGGAAGGAAAACTACAGAAGTATTTATTTGTAACATGTGCCAGTTCAAACGTTTTGTTAGCTGATGGTGATGGTAATGTCAATAAAAGAGTGTTTGGGTGTTAGATGAAGGTTTTTGGCATATATGTCGAGTATAAGTATTTTTAGCCCATTTTAGGGTTGCCATATCCGTCCGTCAGTCCGTCTGTCCGAAATCTCAGAACCTACCCGACGGATCTGGATGGACTTTTGCACGGTGGTAATTAGTAAACTAGACGCAGGTCAATCTTTTAAACTCCTCGGACGACCAAGTCGCCCGTGAGGGTAAAAAAAGCCTTAAACTGTAAAGTTGGACGAAAATGAAAATGAAAAATACATTAAATACATTATAAAAGGTACATTATATCTCCATTCACTGCGGTTCGGATATACTGCTCTTTAGAGTTAAAAAGCCAAGAAACCAGGGATGCGAGGACAAAGCCCCCAGCATCTCTGTTCATGCAGTGCAATTTATTTCTAAAAATCCCTATACTAGCTGCTCTCGGAGGTTTTTAATACGGTTAACAGGAAACCAGCTTGGCCAAGAATTTCAAAGTTATGCATTAAACAAAGCTGACAAGAGGCAGGAAATGTATCGGGGGAAAAATCGTTGTTGTGCTGAAGTGTTCGTATTTATAAATCACAGTTTAATTAACAGGCTCGTTGTTGCAGTTAGAGCAACTTTACTACACATTAAAGAATATCAAATCTGTTACAAAAAGAGAAGTGTGACATACGAAAACAAACTCGAAAAAACGTATGGACGTTTATCAACTTTTAGCAATGTCACACATTTTTACTCTCTGTATAATGTGTAGGAAGAAACAACATCTTATGACTTCAAATAGCTCTTAATCACGAAAACAATTTAGTTCTAACCGTCAGCAATAACCCAGTCATTAAATTATCAACATAACATTACATTGTAGAGAAATGTCTTTCTCGTTTATTTGGTGGTATGGGTGTTTGCTCCTCAGGAATAAATTGAATACTTCGTACATGAATAACCTCGTCGAAGGAGAATCGAATGGCCAGACATAAATTTTGATTTAAATACGCTCCGACAGCAATAACCTCTGCCCCTTTTTAACAAAATCCATGAGCTCAACGTAAAAACTTAAAAATATCGTATCAAAATCACACCAATGCAATGAAAAACTTTGTTTCTATTCACTCAAATACACCTACTCTGCTGTACTGTACATTTCTAAATCATATGTGCAGTGATTCGCTGAATGCGGAGTGAATGCATATGACTTCTTGAAATGAAGTCAAGCAATGCCACGATTATTGCTAGTTGAAGCATTTATACATTTTATTGGTTTATTTTTTTAGCATTTATTTTTCAGCATCCAGCAGAGTATTAAAGTCAATGACACTTTCATGCCTTGCTTGGACTAAAGATTATGCCTTGTCGTCATTTCTGAATCAAGTAAAAATAAATTAAGCACGGAAATGAAATGTGCAAAAGTCGTAGCCAGCTTTCTGTTACACGCCTTTGCGTTTCTCTGCCTGCTCAATACCTAATCTTGTATGGAATTAAATAAACCATTGTAAACGGGCGTAACGAAGGCTTGCGTGTTGGGGGCGAGTTGAGACATTTCGAGTGTTGGGGGAAAGTTGATACATTTTGTGGTGTTGGGGTAAGTTGACACATTTTGTGGTGTTGGGAGCAAGTTGATACATTTTGTGGTGTTGGGCGCATTGTGAGACATTCTGGGGTGTTTGGGACACTGTGAGACATTTTTGAAAACTTTTAGGGTGTCTGCCCCATCAGGAGCTTATTGAGGTCATAACCTTTGACCTGCGTGTCACAGAACAATTTTGACCATTGTTTTGAAATGCCCTAGTAAGTAAATACCATGGTTGACAGGGGTTAGCATAAACGAAATCGTGACCTTTGACCCTACCCCCCAGGTGGTGTGCTCGGTTAAAAAGTTATTGCTCGGACGGACAGACAGACGGAGTGACAGAGCAATCACATGCCTTAATAAAGTCAAGGAAGAATTCTATTTTCAACACTCACTTGTTTGATCGTTGTTTTCCGAGTATTTTAAAAATGGCAGTCTCTTTTTACTTGGTAAGTAAAGAGCAGGATTTGTAGGGTCTAGCACAATCGGTTTCCCCTGATACACACCGGGAACCGCTGTAAGGGACAACGAAGAACCGTCTCCATTGAATCGAATCCTTTTTGTTACCACTTGATCCTCAAGACTTCCTACTGACTCGTCCGGGGATGACACTGACTCCTGAAATAAACATGTATTTACATTTAATTAGAATTTTTGTACCATTTTTATCTTTTTTCACAATCTAGTCTACCAGATCAGTATTTCTGTACATAATTATTTCACAAAATAACTGTATATTCTGGGTCTACAAATGCCGGAAAGAATAAGGAATTTTAAAAAGCGTTAACGCAGCATTGACGAAAAATGTGCATTTTATTATAAGTATAATTTATGACCCTGCATCTTTCTCACGGTGTCAGTGGTCAAGAGAGCTGGAGCAGTCGTACTATAATTCATCCAATTTCCTATGGAGAAGGGTAAAACTGAAAGTAAAATAGAAATATTAGTACCCTTTCCATGCTCCACTGCCAACTAAAATTGCATATGCTGGTACGCTACACACCGACCCTTTTTTGCTTTTTTACAACCGTGTAATATAACCAGGACGTTTTTTTCCGTCGTCGAATTGTTACCTTCATCTTAAAAACTTGCCATATCGCCTCATCTCATCAGTGCAGACGACTAGACGGAATATTCTAAAATATATACGTGAAGTATTAGTGCATAAACCCCAACAAAATCTAACCAACTAGCTAAACCTGCAATAGCAATCTCCAAAAGTCAGTAACAGCAACTGAGGGCTAACGTCCTCGTTGTCATAAAACGATTGGAAAGTCGCACCCCCTCCGTTTTTTCATTGCACTGCATTTCAAATTACACTTAAAGATTTTATTATTACTTTTTATGACTCTGCAGAATACAAGAACATCCATGCTTTCCAAGACGCATAAAATACAGCTGAGGCAACGATAAGTACAAATAAAGCTTAACTACACCGTAGAAAGCACACATAGCTTTATGATACGAGGCGACACGGACATGATATGTAGTATTGTGAAAAGGCGCAAGGTAGTAAATGGTAAATAAAAAATCTACAGCACTACTACCGGTAGGACAGCATCTTTTCTTTCATTTTTAACGAAAAAAGGGTTCAGAGACTTCATAATATATAACATTTCCATACTGTATTGCCTTATTTCGTCTGCATCATCGCCGACTTTTTTTTTGCAAGACAACCTCCCTAAGCCCTATTGCATGGTATCCGGTCAGTATGGCAAATTACAAAGTGGCAAATTTTCGAAGTTATAAATCGAAACCAAAATAGTTAAGGTGGAAAATTGATAATTATGTAAACTCCAAAGCGGCAAAATGTAAAATAGCTCAATTAGCATATTATCATATTCCTTGTTCATTCACTTCACTAGGACATTCATTGCTTTAGTCCTGCTTGAACCGTATCCGTAGCAAGCAGTTACTGAACGGAAGGTAATAATAACCTAAAAAGCAAAATTCAATGAATTATTAAAAGGTTAAATAAATCACAATTGCATTACTTCGTGATGCCTCAAAGTTTCAGTTCCTAAATTGAAACAAGCCCATAAAAGCAGATTTAAAAGGGGCTTGCCAGTCTTCACTTGTAAGAGTAGCAATAAAAAAAATTCCCTAATTTTTATACATTACCTACAGCAAAAAAATTGCTGATAATTAGTCGGGCTATGGAGATATAAAGACACAAAACCCCCAATTAATTTCAAAGTCCGAATCTTCAACTAAGTCCGACTCCCACTCCCACTTAGCCGAACTATCCAAGCCCATGCCAATCAAATCCTAGAGATTGTGAACCTGATTACTTTTAAGATGTTAACTGCTAAGCCGCCAGTGCAGCGAGGTCTTTTTACGAACTGAAAAAGCATTTACTTAGGCCTACAATAGTACAAACGCATGTTCCCTTTCCAAAAGTGATTTTGATTTAAATTACTACTGCTTGTACTACACCATCGCATCGTATCACTGCACCGCTTAATTCTACATTCCCATTAATCAGATAAGCAAAATCAAATGCTATGTAATCCATTAATAAAAAAGGGCAGTTGTGCTAAAGCCTATGGTTAACTTCAACTAAACGATTTATTAAGGGATGAAATCCCTTTGCGAACGAATGCTCTTTCTGTACGTACGTACGTACGTCTCCAAGCTCTCACGCCAAAACGGTTCAACTTTTTCAACTTCTGTTTTCGGGTATCGACATATGGGGTCCCGACAGATGTCAAGTTGAATATGAGCGAACTCGGTTACACCCACTGGGGGTGGGGTCAAAGGTCAAACTCACTAGGACATTTCAAAACAATGATCACAATAGTACTGTAACACGCAGGTCAAAAGTTATGACCTTTATAAGATCCGGATGGGGTAGATAGAGACACTACTACCAAATGAATCCTACGACAACTTTATTGGAGCCTATTCGGATGTCTCACAGTGTCCCAAACACCCCAAAATGTCTCTCATTGCCCCAAACAACCCAGACAGCACCGTTACCGGGGCATTACCGGGACCGTTACTGAGACAGTTACCGGGGCCGTTACTGAGACAGTTACCGGGGCCGTTTCAGGGGTTACGCTGCGCTCACGCCGAACACATCGAGCGCTTGTTTCAGACACAGCAATTTCATCCCTTGGCTATGCCCGTTTACAACGGTTTATTTCTTAAATAAAAAGAGTCGCCAGTCACCTCCTTTTTATTACGTTGAGCTCTTGTACCTTCACTGAATTTAACTTTTTCTGTATCTTTCCCTTTAACTACCCTCCTTTGACTAACTTTTGTAACTCGTTTTTGGCTAAACTGCTAATGATTTTTTGCGGATATGAGAAAACCCCGTAGCTTGCAGTTTTCATCAACCAACTAGACCAACCAGTAATTTTGTACCTTAACCAACCGGACATATACTCCCTCCTAAGATCTGTATCACTAAATCACGAATGCAAACTATTTAACTGGCTATCTTCTAAAACTACCAAGCATACCAATAACAAGAGGGTTACAGTAGCTACAATGCAATAGAAAAATATACACCAATTAAATTAATTTAACATTTGTAAAAAAGTATCTATGCAATTAAAGCTCAGCTTTGTATAAATCTCTGCGTAAAAATCGTAGCCCTCGAGTAATAGTAGCAGCAGTAAATCTGCTCTTTACTGCAGGCAAAAGTGAAGTTAGTAAATGCAAAATGCAATACTTCTCAGGATAACCGACTTCCGTAGCAAAAAATCACGTCTGTGATCCTCACCACTTAGACAGGCATACAATATGTATTGAGTTATATGTTAATTACAATAATTGGGTATTGGAGTCATTGGCATTAAAGATTAAAGGTAGGTGGGATCTGCATTAATGGCAGTATTTTCACTTCTAATTGCTACCATAAATTACCTAGATTATATCATTTCTAATAAATGCAGTGATTATCCCATTGGTATAATGGTGATCCACTGGTGATCTACTACCCTTGGGGCCGTGGGTGTAACGTGCAAAACTAAAAGGTACATGCTACACAAAATAGCTTTCTTTATTATGAAAACGAAAGATTTTCCCGAGATTATACTAAATAATTAGCCTAATATCAAATAGGGAAATTTCTAGTAAATACCCAGCTAACAGAAAAAAAGTGTTCAAAGTGCTGCATCATCGTAATGTAAAATAACACAAATTCCGTCGGCATAAGGCTTTAACTTTTTTAATTAAGTTGTCCAAATAGTTACCAATTTTCTGTAATTTCCCCCGTAATCGTGATACAACTAATGAAGGCCTGCTAAAGGAGGGACTAGAGGCTACAGAAATCTTAATTTTAGATAACTTCTTTGATAACATTTCAAGTCAACCTATCTATTCTTATTGTATCTTAGAGATGGTTTATTTTCTGTATTTTCCTGAATTTATTTGCCTAGAATCACTCAAAAATCAATTACTGTTAATACGACTACCAAAATAAAAAGGCCGAGCTCGCAAACTTCAGCCTGTCGTCGTTGTGTTTTTCAAAGTGTCAATTATTGCACTTTGTACAGTAATAAATTTATCTTACAAGTACGCTGGCTGTCAAATCACAGCAAATTCAGTTTCAGTACCACCACATTAACATCAGTGGCTACATTGCATTGCTGCATTTACATGTGCACTCTACTATAACGGTTGTATGATTTATTTGAGTATTCAAACGGTTAAAGACGGCTAATCTCCAGAACACTCCGTTTCAATCTTAATCAACACAAACATTAAAATGATTTCTCTTCCTGTCGCTCTTTTGCGGATCAGAAATAAATTCACAACTCATGAACCCATAAATTAAAGAGTAATGAATACATTGGCAGTTTACTATCCTGATACAAAATAATCTATCTCAAGGTAGCGTAGCGTTAGCCTTGCATTAGAGGCTTTCACTTTAAAGTGAAAGATAGGGAGAAAAGTTCAACGGACTAGTAGAAAAGATAATTTAGAGTGGCATTCAGTCAAATGTTTCCGTTTGCTGCTTCTTTAATGCTTACAAAACCATAGAACTTGAAGTTCGTCGATATAACTTTAGAAATAGATATCATTATTTGGCACTTAGTTGCACATTTTAAGCATGTTGTCCAATTTCGCACGTCAGACCCCAACTGCATGAAGTCAAAATTTGTATTGGCTGATCATTAGTTTTGAGTACAAAGCTGCCGTAACATAGGATGATTTAACCTTTTGACAATACCTTTACTAATTTCCAAAGTTGAGCAATTTCAGCTTAGCTCATTTTGTTCTCTTCTCAATCATCCAAAACCCTGTTAAAAATAAACTATATTTGAGCAACAAGAATTACTCTTGCTGGACCGCTGTGTCGTGCTCATTGTATACCTCGTTGAAATGAATGAAAAGTCATCTCCAACTCTAACTCTTATTATTTGTCGAATAGATTGCAAAATTCGCGAATCAAACTTAAATCTGAAAAGAAACTCTTTTTTTATTATAAATAAAAACTCTAGTTCATTTCTTGACGAACGCTATTTGAAAAGATTCTTCTCATCCACCTTTACTTTCTAACGAGTTACTAACTGCCTACCTTAAACTATTCTTCCTGTATCAAATCGCGAATTTAATTTCAAACTTTGTATCAAGCGTTCATTAAACGAAGGGCAGCTCGTTGCACGTGGAGAAAGATAGAAGTATGTAGGTTACGTAGGTATTTCATTCCTATCCAAGGAAAGTACTTGCTCATAACAGTGGTATCGTCCACAGGCCTGGCAAGAAGAAACCAACCGAGATACGGCATTGAGAACGGCCTCGAGTAGTAGAGATTTTTCTAAAGTTCTTATCTACCGATACCTCATTGGAGTAACTCAAGCATCAACTTCATGTACATAGAAAGCCCAGTAGTTTACCTTCCTGTGTGTATCATCAATATAGCTGGGATGAAAAGACTGGATAAATAAATATTTAAAATCAAATTAAAATATGTTTCCAACACAGAATCTTTATTTATTAAGCTTGCCATCCCCCTTTTTTATCACTTCGTTTGAATGCACTTAAATTACGAGAAAACAAGTTAGACAGAAGTGTCATAAATTCGTCAATGCCGTTAGAAAGAAATGACTACAACTGCCTCCAGTAAAGAGTATGTAATCTAAAAGCAATGACAAAAGCTCGCATCAAACGAAAATAATGCAGGTGACAATTCATGTCAATGGTACATCTGAGTGCTTGCCCAGTGTTCCAACAATTAGAATGAAACTTCATTCCACGTAATGAATTCACTTCAAATGAAGTAGAATAGGAATTGATTTGGAAAGAAAATCCAAAAAGAGGGGAGGACACCGTTTGAATTAAACATTATAAGGAAGAATAAAATCAAGATATTCGATCGTTGTTGCATCAATGGATTCATGAAATGCAATGAATGCAAATAAACCCTCCCTGGATGATGAGATCTGTGCATTTTGAATTCCATTCGATTCAACAGGCTTAACACATCTTCTAGTCTTTCTACTCTGAATGAATATAAACGAGCTGAATGAAAGACTTGAATAGATTTAATTATTATTTGCAAGTCAAATAAAATCGATAAGTAAACTGTGTTGCAACACGCATGCAGATGCCACTTTCTTCACTCAGGGAATCGTTTCTTTTAAAAACTACACACGTATAGTTTTTAGTGATTGTCATTGTCCTAGTCTTAGATAGAGATGGAATGGAACTGCGGTCTGAATTTTTTTAAACCTATAATACACACCGTGTACTTTCAAAAAACATAATAAACTCATTTGTCGCCAAGTTTCGTTTCCTACTGGCACTGGACATTACTCATCATCTGTACACAAAATTGATACAATTGTGCATGTTGTATGTCGCAATTTGATACAATTATATGTAGTGTAAGGTAAAAACTAAATTGTCAGATTATTGCCACTATTATTGGCAGTAAGAGAAAATGCGTGCAACTTCCCCTTCTGCATCGCATCTTGTACGTCTTATTTAAATTCAAGTACTACATATCCTCCCGTACGTAACGACACGTAACAAAGACCTTATATTATTCCCTTGCATCGCTTATCGCAAATTGGTCTCTTGCATTTCGCTTGAAAGTTGAAACCATTCCCAATGCCCATCTGTACACTCAAAATGTATAACAAAACCTCAAAACTCCCTTTATTCGCAATAAATATTACCAATTGAGTGATTGAGTCTATCGCTTATACGTGTTTAAAAGGTTTGTTGCTCCGTTTTCATCTGGAAAAATACTCAAATAGCTACATGGCCTCAAAAAGCGTACGCCTCTCTGCATACAGAATGAGCAACCAATTTAATTGATAAATTACTTCCACTTCTGGCTAACCCAACAATATGTACTTTGAGATGCATCTGCTGTGTGAATACCAGAATAAAACCTCGCCAATTTGTTTTTTTTACTGCTAATTGTTAAGGTTCAAGCAATCTTCTAGTAGAAACCATCAAAGTCAAGAGTAAAAAACCTCAGAGGCAGCCATTGCTGGTACATTTCACTTCTTTTTGCATAGATACACGAGAACCGCAATAGCGCAGCAGTACATCTCTGCATCGCTAAGTTGCTAGTGGCACTTAGGTTGCTGCAGTAAGCAATTACTTGCAGCAAAGAACCATTATACGGGGTTTCCCTCTAAGTTAGCAAAAAACCATCTACCATCCACCAAACTGAGGATGCAATGTTTGCACTAGGATAACTTCAACTTCAGTGAGAAATCACAGGCCTCAAAGCAAGACTACGACCTCACCCATCCAAGCTGTTGGTTCTGAAAATGACGAACAAGCATAGGAAATAATAATGTGAAAAAATATTCTTGAAGCTCTCGGTCTCTGGAGAAATCTCCGGCTGCAATACATGAATCTCATTGGGCGAATCCTAATCCTAGGTATCAACACGGTAGTGGGCGTCAATGCATCTCTTCTATAGTACATCTTCTCAAACATTTAGTGCATCGTAAATCTCAGGCCTCAAGTAGAAGTAAGCAGTAATATCCTAAGCCTCAATCGTATACATACATCAGGCCTCTTTGTCTGATGCAAATGTTTTGTCTTTTCTGCATACTACCAAAGGTTTAAAATGATTGCTTTTTAACCAACCATTTGCATTTCAATACAATTTTGCTGTTGTAGGAATGGATAATTCTACATTTTAAGTAACATCCTTTATAACCTCCGTTAATGACACAAATTATAGCATTCGTACCATGTTACAAATATTTCTGGCATCATTAAATTGGATCATATTCTTTTACATATAATGTTATCCAGCCAGTTTAAGTCATAGCTTACAAACTAGTCTGCATCATACACCCCAGACATGTCTGCTTGTAGTGAATTATAATTTATACAATTGTGAACTGCTAGTACAAACTTTAATGATTTTATTTTACTTTTTTTTATTTCTTTACTCACTCGAAGAAAAATATACATGTAGCCAGAAACAGATAAAAATAAAATCTGCATCTTTCCATCAGTCCGATCCATTTTTATTTTTTCGTGATTTTACATAAGAGATTTGAAACGGAATGGTAAAAAACGTCAGCCTCAAGTTCTGTCTTTCATCCGTCCTCACAAGTTATAAGTATAAACCATAGATTACTTTAGATTAAGGAGGGTACATTCTCAACTCGGCGATGCTACTGGTTTCTATCCTTGACGTCTAGAAAATTTCTAATTTTTACACTCCCATACCAGTTAACACACGGTACGGTTGCATTGTTGCATATGCAAATGCTTTAAATGCATCCATAATGCATTACCCTAACTGTGCTAAAAATCTTTTTTAACAGAAGCGACAGACAAATCTTATCTGGGAGAAAAGTAACATTCACTAAGTATACAGCTAGGAGAAGTGCTTAGTTAGTTTATTTTGAGTGTTTAGTTGCAGAATATCATATTGATATTAGTTCTAGCACCAACTTGCAAACTGATAATAAAAGCTCGCCCTTCTTTATATTCTCTTTGCTTCTTACGTAGTCAGTTATATGTCTTATGTTATAAATGCAAGCACTGCACTACACAGTGGCTAAAACGCATTGGTACAAAGTATATTCTTGCAACACTTCATCAGTGTCGGTGTAAGGAGATGGAAAGCATCCATAATTCAGCCAAGCCTGAAAGCTTGTACAAACATGGATAAACCTCTAGTAGTTTTTGCAAAGTCCACATAACATTATACAGAGAACACAATGAGACTATGTAAGAGGGTTTTTATGTGATTATTTGGTTGGGGTTAAGGACGTTCGTTTTCTTTTAAGATGACATAACAATTCATTGCTGCTGCTGCAAAATGTATTTTTTGCCACAAAGCACTGCTAAAAGACTAATTGAATTGAGTTGTGGGTTGATGGAGCACGTAAAGTTTGTACTTTTAGGATAAGATTGCTTTTGATACTACAGGAGACGTTCCATTATTTTATTGGGATGATGGAAAATTTTCATATACTGCGATGGGATGTCTGAGACTAGTGCGGTGGTTAACAATTATGCATTGGAAATATCTGTTCTTCGTCAGTTATTTCTACAGATACAACTTTTAGGTCAGATTATGCATAAGAAGCTACGTCAGTACAGTAATTATTTTCCTTGCTACTCTTTAATTTTGTTTACTAGCATGCACTACCTACCTACCTGGTCTGTTTTGCAAAATAATTTGCATGGTTTTGTTGACCTGCTACGGTAGTTTAGTCGCATTAAAGTCCTAGACATGAAGGTATATTTTATTTATGATTTATGAGAAATAACTCAGCCTAAGCTACGCTGCATTTATGGAATTATGCATGAGTGAGATACTAACACTAGCTACCTGCCATCCCCGGATCGGAGAGACTGGGATATAGTAAGATCATATCGTCTAACAAACTAAGTTTCGAAAAAAGACATTTTTCAGAAAACCCTATCCTTTTTACTGGACAATATGCATGTTTGAGTTGTTTGTTTTGCTTTCACTTTCCTCCTCTAAATAATGATTTGATAATAACCCCCGTGTTCGCTAAATACGCAAGAAAAAATCCCTCTCCAGAGAACCAGAGCGTGGGAACTTGTTTGACCGTCTCCTGACGAATGAGTGGTGTATTTTTACTTATTTTTATTATCAACAGCAGGTAGGACCCTTTTGTTGTTAAGACATGGTTTCACGATGCAAATGACTGCAACTGACAGCCGAAAGAATCCTGTCTATGCCATTTGCCCCATTCCTTTCGGACATGAACTGACAAGACCTAAAGAATGTAAAGCATGATGTAGAAACATAAGAGCCCTCCAGTTCACAGCCCAGAATTCATATAGGAAAACATTGCGGTGTAAACTTGCTGACGTGATTGCTGTCTCTCGCCCTAAGGAAACTTTTTGCTTACTTTTACTTCTTAGCCCAGTCCATTGGGCGTATTAGTTAACTTTCTATCCTGCAATTAAAAGCAAAAACGGATCGATGACCACGAGCAATCTACAACATAAACCAACCCATTTACGTCAGCAAATTGTTTATGCATTTGATTCCGCTACAAAAAAGTCCGTAGTTAACTATTCTTTCATTGCATTCGTGTAAGTAGTGTGTTATCCATCCGATCCACAAACCATATAAACCTCGTGCAAACTTTCTCTTACTTTTGTCCATGGCTACATAAAGAAAGGGATGTGATTGCCATAATATAAGCAGATTCAATCAACAGACGAAGACTCGGGCTGATGTTGAGCTTCCTGGTTTATTGTTGTCGAAAGTAATTAAAAGTTTACATTGAAAAATCTGCATCGCTTATTGACTTAGACTGTTAAGTAAATATGACTATGTCAGAATGTATGCCGTACATTTTAGTTCTTTGGGTAAACAAACATAAAATCACATTTATCAACTATTTCCTCGTTGTAACATTATAGGCCAATTCTAATTCAATTGAAATTAGTTCAACAGGAACGTGCTTCTCATTTGAAAAAGCTGACGGTGACGGTGTCACCAACCCTAACGTTCGAATAAGTCTTTTCAGTAGAGCTTACCTTTTTACAATGAGCCACGATTATTCTAGGATACCTTACAGAAATAAGAGACTTAAAAACGAAAATTCTGGAAAAAACTAAAGACTTGGTAAAATAAAGTGAAAAATCTAAGTTGTTCACCAATGCAACATGTTAGCAGTAAAAACAGCACTACAGAAATTCAGAAAATACGCCCTTAAGAAATGAATTCCGGACAACAAAAGTCCTTCATTTCCAGCTTCGCCAAACTATTCCTATTTGAAAGACACGAATATATTTCTGTCTCTACAAAAGGCTTAATTTTCAATGAGGAAATAAATCTTTGCAATTAATTTCCACTAACGAGCCCTAAGCGTGAGCCCAAAAAGGAAATCTAAACCTAGGTATTTCGTGAAGCAATTATTCAGCCCAAACCATCCCTTTATGAACAACGGAGAGTTAATCACGCTCTTAACAAACAAAGTAGATAGGGTTTAATTTTACACCTCAAAGAGCCCTCCAGTATTTAGTTCATTATCCACTTAAGTTAGAATGTATTTCTTGGTTGTTTGGTTGCCTTTCCTGCAGTGTCTGTCAGACATAACAACGACAAACCTACCATTCGTACTCTTAATTACAGTTTTACACGGTTGTTGTTTTACTTAATTCCAAGATTAATTTCCATTGGACCAATCAGAGCATGTCATTCGTGTGACCTTTCCGTGTCGTTCACCTATTCAATCAAATCACCCTGCCACGCAAGTTTTTGATAAAGTTTATTGTATAGAAAGATTTTGATTTAAAATAAGCCGATATCACATCTTCTAGTTTCAAATCATTTCAGCATTGTTCAATGTTCCAAGTTTTAATTCAGGATATCAAAGAAAGAGTATTTAAGTACTCCGGAAACTGAGGTTGCAGGCAGGTGTGGAAGAAGATACAATTCCCATCACTCCAATATCTCAAGGTGGTGAATTATAGATTAATATCACCACCTTGCAATTTCTTATTGTTTGGCATGCTTGTTGGAACTGAAGTACCTAGGTTTCTTTTTTAGCCAGCTAGTCACTATTTTAAGTGAAGAACAAATTATAAAAGTAGACACGTTTTTATGAACTTCTTTTTTTCAAGAAAACACTAAATCGAAAGACGATCCAAAATTATTAAGAGCGTTTCAAGCACATTTTCAACCCTATTTTACCCTCGAAAAGAACTTTACTGACGCACTAACCGTTTCAAAGTAAAATAGAAAAACTAACCTCGAACTCAATTACGACCCCCTTGAAACTTCTACGATATTAAAGTAACACGAAAAACATGATTGATTTACTTTCATTAAAATTTCCTAAGCTGAAAAGTTGGCAGACTTGACATCAATCCAATGCGTTACATGAGTACTACATTAAATGTAAACACCTCCCAACTTAATTAAATACACTTCCTTTCTTTCTCTAATCAAAAAGACTACCAACCAACCGATATCTGGGTTCCCCTACTCTTTGCTCTTTCAGGAGTTTTAGGGAAATCGGATTACAATACAAGTTTTTAAATCCTCCCCTTCAGCAAAAACTAAGTAGAAAGTGACCCAGTTGTTTCCCGAGATTATTATCATAACACACATATTCGTTGTTACATCCAAACTATGGTTTTTTCTATAAATTTTTTTCAAAATTCAAAAGCCCAGAAGTAAATTAAAAGTTATACCAATTAACTGAAGCTCTAGCTCATAATCAAAATCCTAGCTAAAGTAAACAGAAAATGTTCACAAAAGCTTTCCCTGACCCGCATACAAAAAAGCAGATCAAAATAGTAAACTGCGAGCTAACTTTTCTAAACGGAAGGATGAATAAAATGATGCAATATAAACTTTACTTTTATTTCCTAATCAAATAAGACATCAAACAAGTTTCTCAACTCTACACGTAAGTTTCAGATTGTCTTGCCCTAAAGCACTTTTCCCACTCTTTACTACTATTCTTAGTGGTACTATTGGACTTTTGTACGTTACAAAGCTGAGTATAAAATTAAAATAAGAAATTACATAAATTTCAACCACGTTATAGGAACCAAACGTTGCAGGTTTTCATAACTTTCCCTCACTTTGAAGCTAAAACTATCAGAAGCATGTTGACTACAGTTCCCTCAAAATTGGGTAGTAAGTCACTTTCTATCGCCAGTAACTTTCACCGTGCTATAAGAATACATTACATAAGGCTGGGAGAGCGGGTTGAACAAAGAACTTCTCTAACTATCAAGAATATTCAGCATCATATTAAAAATTCTGACTTTAACACTATTCTTGTTTTATTTTAAAACTCTAACGAGTTTCCTCAGGTTGCAGTTTGTGGAAAGGAATTTACAGAGAAGGATGACTTATTCCCCTGTCAGTCAAAATATTTTCACTGAAAAATTAATTAAAAGTAAAAGTTTTATTTCTAGATAGTTAGGTTTGGTAGGAAGAACACACTTTCACGGAGAAAGGTTATACCGGTTTTTTAAATTTCGGTTGATTTATATATTTCCTGTAGTTGCTGTGTCAGGACTGATTAAAACGTATAGCTTACTAAACTAGACGTTCTTTTGTAAATTATTTTGCCCTGATGCTGATGCAGTTCGTTTTAGGTTCAATTTTGAAAAACACCTGGTAGTAGTTTACTTAGGCCTCGATTCTGTAAGCACTCGTGTATTCCAATCTAAGTGGATCAGTCAGTTTCAGCAATATTTTTCTTTGGTAGTATCCCAAACAAACTAAATCTTTGCACAGAAAACCTACGGCCGGAGGGAACTTTAGATCATTTTAATACATTCAGGACCAAATGAATGATGAGCAATCAAAATAAATTACAAGCATTAAATCAGCCCCCATTTCTTAATTTAATCTAAAATAAAAACAAAAGCAATTCTTTGGAAAATGCCTTAGATTATTTAACTTATCTTTAGAATTTCTTATCAAAATAAAGTTAAATAAAGAAATAGGATATTTTCCATTTATATTTCTCTCCAAATAAGCAAACGCAAAGCGTGGGATTCGAATAATGATGACTCCGGAAATCATTCCTTTTTATGGGAATTGAAATTTTAGCTACGAACACTAAAAATGCACTATTACATTACCATCAATAGAGGAATCTTCTCTTAGTTTCTTTTTGTCAAAGATTGCAAAAAGTATATGCCATATCAATACAGACTTTAATAGTCATGGGAGAGAAAAAACCCACTTAAAAAGTAAATACCAAGAGTCCTTGAACTAACAAGCTATTCCAAAAATGTACAAAATAATAAGAGTAAACGTTATCTGGCCTACTTTCCCCAAGCACCTTAATAAAATTAGCTAATAACTAATTACACTAACATTTTATTATTATCTATACTCCTCCTTTTTTGCAAGCACGTCATTTTAAAAGGGGCAGCATTCGATAAAACTGCAGAACATAAAGAATCCAATAATGTCATGCAAAGGACGTGGGAGAGTTTTTTTTAGCGTTTGATGAATTTATGTTGCTTGTCTATTATAAAAGCATTATTCCTCTTCTGCGGATTTAACAGTCAAACGATTTCAGAAACTTCACTCGAGTACCTGACTTCAATTCAATTTTGCCTATCGTTTGTCCTTCGTTATCTAATACAAGTAGACCAAGTTACGCTAAATAGGGACTACACGAGATGGATTCCCTGCAGGAAAACTTTAAAAAAGGAAGCTTCACTCACACCAGCTTCTCATACATGCAGTTTTAGTGCCTCCTATGCTACTTTCTCTCTGGACTAAAACTACAAAAACTAAAAGGAAAGCTTAAGCTTAGACGAGTTTGGCCTGAACAAATAGTTTTATAATTCAATCAAATCCTCACTTAAATGTTGCACAGGGTGGTCTTCTGGAATGACCTAGTTTCCCATTTCTGTAGGATAATTGTGCATTCAACTGCTGCTTCTCCTGGTTTTAGAACATTTTTAAAACTTTTGTTTCCAAGCCGTATCTGGCATTAATGCAGGCAAGCAGACGGAAATGTAGGCAGGGGACCACTTTCTCTTCCACCTCCTGTCATTACTTTACATTTGACAGTCGGAGCAGTGCATGTACCGGTAGGATTATAGATATTTGCTAAGGTAATCCTTATCAAACTCTCTCCTTTTTAACAGCTATTTTAAAACCGTTGGAGTCTACTTTACCAAGGATGCCTGCAGTTGATTTGAGTTCCTGTCGGGTGACTGGAATGGACGGGTGAATAGTATTGTCTTCAAATAATGCCCCGAATATGAATACGGTACGGTTTACTGAATTTATTTTACAGAAAATATACTGAAAGCGTTATATGTCAGGCTGCAATAATAACATCAATGTGTGCAGGCCTCACAGCGAAGGTTCTTCTTCATCGATTCATTCCTAAGTCCTTTTTGTATATTTGCAAACTCGAGTAAAATGGGATTCTGAACAAAATCAGACGTGCTTTTTAATGCATTCATTTTTAGTTAACTGCTTACTTATTATTAACATAAAACGACAACAAGTGATACAATCTTTTTGTAAATTATTTAAGCTAAGTGTACGGGTTAAGTAAAAAAAACTAATTGGTTAACAACATTGTTGAATCAATAAATTGTTGGATTTAGTGCTAGATATTAACCGTAGAAAGGATAAACACTCTTCTTAACACTTTTCCAACGACATTCCAAAATACACAACAAAATCAAACTCATCATTTTAGCTTTCAGAATCACCGGTTGTCCAGTTATTCGTGCAACATAAAATATATTTTACAAGTTTAGAAATACTTTAGAACACGGCAATACTTATTAGCTAAATTTCCCCTACACCAAACTTCAGATTTAGTACATGCATATGTATATCTTCCAGATCTATAGCATATTTTGAAGTTGGATGAAACCCCTTCCTACCTCTTTTCACTTTTTATGTTGGTGCTATCAAAATTGTAACCCACTCGGTCGACTAAAATGTAAATAAAACCTGTCAGATAGTTTTTCCAACTCCCATTACATCAAATAACTACCTCCTTGCTGAATTAACGGGATAAAACCAGCCGGAATAGGTAAGTACAATTCGCTCAGAAAACTCCAACAACTTGCTTAATTTGAAGCTATAGAGTCTATAAAAATGTCGGAATTGCAATTTACCGAGAATATATTCCTTTCCTACCTACTTGCAGGTCAAAACTACTGTAAGGAGTAAGGACCTAACCACTGCCCTTTCCCTTATTAATAAAGCATGTGCAGAGAGACTATAATTTATCTGACCACCTTTATTTCCATTTAAAACCATTTCATTAGAAGAGGAAGTAATTAATGTAGTGAAAAGTTAATTAGGAGAGTTAGACGAATGAAACGAATGAAGCCTATTATAGTATATCTAAGTCTGTGAACATTACTCAAAAACTTGAAACTAAAACGCTTTCATTAATAATAATAAGCCCAATTGACTGGGCTAAAACTAAAAAGCATCAGCATGTCAAAATTTATAAAGCTATTTAATCATTCGATTAATTTCCAAATGGAATATAAAACCTCCCCGGAGTTGTATTACTTTAAAAAATGTCTAAAATTTAGTAGTAAACTCAAGTGCTAAAGAACTTGTGAGGTACCATTGCGAAATAAATGGACAAAGTATACCAATCGCAAAACGTTCAAGTAATAAGCAATGGTATTAAGCATTACTTTCACCTTTGCTGTTGTCATTTGTCCAGAATGAAGTGGCAGGAATGAAGTAAATAAATAATTTAGAATGAAAGCTATTACTTTCCTACAAAATTACATTAGAACATTACTTGCTTATTGCTATGCTTCTACTTTATCAACAACAAAAAACCCTCAGAAAGTTAACTCGAGCTAATCAAGTATTTAATAGTGATTTTGATTTCCTTCCATTAATCACACTTGGATGTATTATCTACAGAATCCTAAAAGAAAGAGGGCCCACTGAGGTTTCTGTACTCTCGAATATGTACCTGATTTATCCTCCTAATGTAGTATTAAATCCAAGCTCACTAAACTCTCAACTCAATGTTCAGAGTTTAATAAGGCAGACCAAGACTAGCTTTAGAGTACTTTCGATTTGTAATTCGGATATCTCTGGTATCCTTTTCATTAAAAAAATTCACTCCATCACTACTATAAATTCTAATTTCCGAGTTTAAATGGCTGATGGGACCGAAATTATTTTCCACCTTGATGGAAACAGGAACATAACAAAATAGACAGTTTTTGGAGTTGGAACAGTGAAAGCAAGTAATTTACTTTCTTAAAAAAATAACCTAGACATCATGCATATAATCGATACTCAATTTAATGCCTGGCTAGATTGAAAATAAATGGCAATGGGTTTTTTCCTTTTCATGCAGCAGCAATCGCATTGTCATTTATTACACTGCACTATTAGCAGTGCCCATAAAATATAGGCCATTACCCAAATTACAACAATGATAAACCATTCACTAAATATCCACAGGAGAATAGTTGACATTTTGAAGAAACGTTCCAATACTCCTATATCCATTATAAACTATGTATGCGGGTGTATTTCTGATTACACCATAAAAGCATTAGAAGTAACTAAAAACTTGGTTTGATCGGATAAACTCAAATTCAAACCAACATATGCACTAACGCATTTCATCATTATCATCAATTAAACGGTGAAAGTGCTTCTGAAAAGTATTTTCTTTGAGTGGCTGCAGTTATTATGCATACAGATCTAATTTACTTGTATTAAGCATAGGTACTAACAGTACCCAATACGGCAAGAACGAAGTTAATATATAAATTGGATAGTGAGTCCTTCCGCAAAGTCTAATCATCAACGTACAGCCCGTCCCTGGAGTACACTAAGCCACTAGATATATAGATAATAGGCCCTTATACGTTTAGTCAAATGGAAAGACAAAACCTGTTAAAACCTATATAAGATGCCTAATTAATTACTAGCCAAGGTGACTTTTGTTTGATTGACAACTGGGAATGAAATAAACAAACTTATATAGAACTTTGCATCAAATGGAAGCTCAGCCAAGCCCGGCTAATACCTAAGTTAAAAGGTCTCCCTCTCTATAAATCAATGCATTTAGAAATTTAGAATTGCAACAGACAGCCACACTGAAAAGGAAGGTATGAAAACCCCAAATGGAAAAGTAGGCCTCGTATCGTACTGTTAGCTAATAAAATATGTATAGCATGTCCTATCAAAATTACAACTTCGACCTCGCTTTCAGGTCATAAAGAAAAACCCTATTTGCAATTAAGTTGCTTAATTGCACTCCTCTAAAAGTAGTACATTTGGATTAATACTACCGTTTATAATAATAGTCATAACGAGCTTTTTGATGCATATAATGTATACTCCCTGTATTTGTATATCAATGTCTCTCTAAACCCGTCTGGTTGCGATCATAATCACAATACAAACTTTTAAAAAGTAAAAATCGCTTTTCGACAGACCCTACAAAACATTTTTCTTCATTCTGTGCATATATTTATGCAAATTGCGGTTTTTTTTTGTGTTCGGTGAACATTAATTCAAACCAGTCTTCTTAAAAAACCCTCATAGTTTTTTTTATAACATCTGGAATGAAAATAAAAAGATCTCAAACTTAATTTAGTAACGACATAACTTTAGGAAAGAGTAGAGTTGCAAAATAAATTGCATGAATTCATAAAGATAAGTAAAATGCATTAAACCTAGCACAATATAAAACTGTACGATGCCGATACATAGGATGAAGAAAGGAAGGGTTTAATAGCTTTTAAACAATAAATCTCACTTTATTACCAAGTGCACTGCACTGCTGTAGGCTGATCTAGTAATAGCGTTCCCTTTTGCTGATGCAATTTTACGACTTTCTACGCCAACAAAGAGGTAATAAAATAAGCTCAAATCAGCAATCTTCTTCAATAGCCGGTAACCGGCTTACATGAGTAAGACATAAAATGAAAAAAATAACCAAAAAACTGCACAAGGTATACTTCTAAACCAAGCGGTTTGACAACTAATAAAAAACAGGCAGGAGGGTTTGGATTTATATTTGGTTTCTTAATCCCAAAAACCATGAGACTGTAAGTAAATTAGTAAATGAGCAGGAATATGTTTTAGGATTAACTTAAATTGTAACCGAGCCGTGAGAATATTTACTACTGCAATTTAACTGCAATGCAAGCCATCTCGTTTTGTCTAAATTGTTTCCGAATTCAGGTGCCATTATAGGATAACTTTATTCCTACTGCACACTTTACGGTCTAGATTTCCTATGCGGGGTCATTAAAAGTTTTCTCCGGTCCGACTTTACAAACATAACTTGAGTGTAGCACATTGAGGCTTTTATTTCTTGAACGCTAATCAACGAATATCATTTCGAAGTCCCTTGCATTTGGGGATCTACAAAGTTTTACTGCATACATAAACCCGACGGCTAAAAAGTAAGCTCAAGGATTAACTAAAATTAGTGTTCAATGGTCGTTGTAAAATGTTCGCTGGGCAATCCATGGAAGAAACTTAAATGTAAAAACTATTCTTATGAATCGTAAGATATTTTATCATTATACGGACAGAAGTATGAAACTTCAGTGTCATATTTTAAAGGGGAAACCTCTTCAACATTTAACGATTTAAATTTTCAATCTCCAAGTTGGGTTTACATTTTAGTACATCATTTAAAAGACTAGACTATGAAACGCGACTAGTCTAAACTCTGAAGTTACCAACTAAGCTTTTAGTAACTCCGTCTGTTAGGATAAAAATCAAAACCGATAAAAAAAAGTCTGTTTAATTTCAGTAGTTCCTTCCTTCTACTGCTACAGTCTGCATATTGCTCTGCTTAAAATGTAAAAGCCATTAAAGAGGTAAGCAGTCCTTGTGTGTGCATTGCAGTAGCACTAAATATTTTATAGGTTTAACTACTTGTATTCAACAGTTAGACAGCAAAGTAGTAAATATTTTACTCCCGACTATTGACCTAATTATCTTTATCATAGATATCCACCATAAGTATCTTTTAACGACTCACATCACAAAGGAAAACCAAATCGATCAAGTAAACGCATAGAGTTTGGATTTCATAAAATGCAATGGAATACTTACTATAGAATTGTATAGAAAAGACGGAATTATTTTAGAAAATGTTTACTTTAGTGTAAGAAGACTGATGTAAAAAAGTTTTGGTAATAATAACCCCTTTGTAAAGATTGACGGTTAAAATTACAGTCCTCTTCTTCGACACTACAAGTTAAAATATGCAAAGCCATGGAGCTGCCCCTATCTATTATTATTATTCTACTCTATTATAGAATGCAGCCAACCGCATGCAGATAATAGAGCACTCGTTTCGGACGTTAACATCGGATAAAGAAAGAAGTTTAATAAGTTCATTTGGAAGAAAGTGAACTCTGTATAGGAAATGGGAATCTAAAAAAAACTCGAAAGCAACCAAAAATGAAAAAACTAGAATACACCAACAACTTTCCACTTTCGGGATAGAGTATACCAAACTACTTTCCCCATTTATCCGCATCCATTATAATTCAACTTCATATCAAGAATCATACATCTAACGGTTAAAAAGAGTTCAATAGAATGAAATGTGAGCAATTCCAGACTAATGGAGGAGGTCCTTAAAAAGGTAAAGAGGTTGATAACCGACCAAAGCATCATGTCAGCTCATGAACTACTGCACGTCAGGTCGTATCTTTGACAGATAATTGGGACAGGAAGGCTATGAACCACAAATCGCTACACTACCCCGATAGTGAACAGAAGGTTGGTATTGGGAAGAATCTTAGATAACAAACTTAAGACACCTAATAAGCGGTGTAAGGGGGGTAATCTACTGATAAAAGTTTCCAAGGGAGACTCTACCCTTTGAAATAGATCTTTGAGCTCTTCTTTTGTTACCGATTCTGCTGAACCTATCTTCTATGTGGAGAATGTTACGAGTGACGTTGACATTTTATTGCAAAACTCACTTACTTAAATACCAACCTACTCCAGTTCATGATCATAATCACGATTTCACTAGATGCTTTTATTGCAGCTTTGGGCAGTTGGTAGGGACCAGTTGCTAGTATGATATCTAATGAATTGCATTACAGCAGAATCTATGATCGAATTAGCTGGTGGGTTCAAAGTGTTAGCTGAAGTAAGTAGATGTGGCTTTGGGAAATACTTGAATGTTGAACCCGAAGAAAAATTATTTTTGAATTTGTTTCCAAAGTAAGTATCATTGCTAAAGCAGGTCGGTGAACTATTTAGAAATGAAGTACATGAAAATACTATTCAATATGTCGAAAGGTGGAAGGAAATTGAAAAGAGAAAGTCCATAAAGAATTGTGAAATTATGAATAACTAAATTTGTTTCTTCATCTTCCTTTTGTCACTTCTGCTTATTTTCCCCATTAATTAAAGATCTAAGTTTAATCTACGAGACGAAATGACGCAAATCTTTTGCTTTCTATAGCGGTTGTCCATACAGCAGTACTTTTCTTCTTCTGAATGAGAGTAATTGGCGTAAGCTACTCAGTCATTATTAATTATTAAATGACATGTGATTGCTTCATTAATTTATCACCGTTGCACGATCAAGGCTTGTACAAATGAGCGTGGCTTACTCAGAGTTCGTTTCATTGTCATCAAGTTTTGTTAGAACTTTTCAGTTTTCTACTCCCTTTTTCTAAGACGGATTAAGATCTAATATTTGAAAATCGTTAATATACGTCTGTAGTTTGCTTTGTTTAGTTATTAATTAGTAATTACCTTTCCATGATTAGATTTTGGTACATAGACATTTGAAGGAGAAAAACTGATCTGTGCAGAGCCATTGGGAAATCTTTAATCAATCTAACATAAAACGTAGAAATATGCTCAACCTTACCTTTCGTTTGTGGTCAAATTTGGCTTTAAATTCTGCCAACACTTTCTCCCATCTTTCCGCTTCTGGTTGATCCCTTGCTAGTAGAAGGTAATGCCTCCATTTAGCCGAATCAAAGCCCCAGTGACAAGTTCGATTTTCGTTCCTCCTGTGCGAGTGGCATACAAATCTGGAGGGGGTGAACAGGCCATGACATTCTATACACCTAGAAACAAAATAATTTCCAACACTTCAGCATCACACAGCTTTCACTTCTTATCCTATAAATTACATTCATTTGAGAAAAACTATGACAAAACCTGCACAAGCATTTACTTCTTTTTTTAGCTGTAGAAAACAGCTCTTCTAACTTAATCCTAGCTGTAGCTTATTTTTTCAGCCCTCCCAATTCTCACTGCAACATGTCAAAAAAATTTGTCATTTTGCAAGGTGTCACGGTTGCCCCGTCTTATTTTATGTCTTACATCTTGACGTTGCGTTGGCTCAGGTTTGCCAAATTGGGAAGGGATGAGACGATAATGCCACTATTTATTACTCTCTATGTATCTAACTTTTGACATAATCCACAACATAAATGCTAGATGTATGTCGTCGTGTCATTTATATATTTGGTTGTAAGGTTTTAGACCTGAGAATATAAATGATACTACTCTGCTGCTCTACTGCTATTGCATTTATTATCTTTACTTGATAGTGGAAACTGATGGGATGCATGCATACGATATTTTTCTAGTCCACTGTAGCCAAGTAAGCCATGCATTAAGCTGGATGTTCTAACAAGAACTTAAACACAGCAATCTTTATCTCCTTGCAAAAAAAGAACTGCAAGGCTCAACTGCAAACAGACATTTGGACATTTGCAAGTTTGTGCAGCAGAAAGTATGTAATGTGACCTCGTTTAATTTTCTATCCTGAATCAGCCTCCTTGAATTTTACTATGCTTACTGCGTAGTTGTCGGGAAGTCGAGGAACTCTAAATTGGATCTTGGCCATATAAAAAATGTCTAATCCTAAATCGCCTTATGCCAACGAAAGCAAGTTCCATTAAAATCACAATACTAACATCATTCAACATGCCTATACAAGTACTTAGGATTCACGATTTTAAAAGATCAACTGGATAGACGGCTGGCTCTTGTATAGCTGTGGGTTTTATTGCACGACAAATTGTTAAAAGACATGTTTCATTTTTTCAATTTAAAGACATTATTGCTGTCATCTAATACAATGTATTTTGTGGTCTTTACTCTAAAAATATATTACAGTGTCTTCGTTAAGACAAACACATTAGTGGAATATTGCTCTCTAAGGACAAAGTGGGCGTCAGAACATAACCGTTTCTTACGATGAAGAAGGTGTACTTTATCATGTCCCAATATTTATCGGGTTGTTACCCTAAACAATGTGCTAAATTAAACCCCATTAAATGACATTTAGACTAATATGAATACCATTTTAATATATTTTTTTACTTAGTAATATTGTAATTCATCGTTGCGCTATTATTTACAACAACAAAATAAGTTGTTTACGTCTGACGCATAATTTTTTGTACGGATTCTTTTGCTAAAATCTTGCCTGTTGTTTTAGTATTTCTAAGCTTGGTAGCCAAGCGTTAATAAAGCGAAGCTTAAAAGCGTTACTTATTGCATTTCCACACCAATATAGCGTCAGATAGTCAGCAAAGATATTAATTCTGTTTCATGCATAAAATAAATCTACTACTGACATCTATAGAAATGGATATTCCTTATGCACATAGATCCTAAAAATCACGAACTAACTCATTTAACAAATGCTCTTCCCTAAAAATAAATAACGAATTCGTAAAAGTTTGGATGGCTCGACTAAAATTCTCAGAACGACTCGTTCTGGTAATTATTTTCCGAAAATTACAATTATAATTTTTGTTGCAATGCATCCTAAAAGCCTATTGGAATCACCTAACAAGACAACTCCATTCTAGAGGATAGACCGCAACGAGAACTTTTATAGAGACATGAAATAAATCATTCTAATTGTAAGAAGACTCTCTACAAGTGCAGAGAAAACGCCCACTGACTTGAGTGGGAGGCAGTTTATAGGTATTATTCAGTTAACACTACAATGGTTAACATTATTCCTTATAGTAGTATGTAATTCATCTAAAGATGATCATCTCAGATATATAAGGATTTAATGAAAATGAAGAATTATGATAATGTATGCAAAAGAGGACAGGCTCAATTAATCCAAACCTTGTTTGATCTTCTTGTAGAAGTAATTCTCGTTTATCTAACCATTAATGTTATGCATTATCAAAATCAAATTAATGCACCGCTGTACTCGTACTCTCAAGTGCAAAGAACCATATTTAATTACGTCAAATCAAGTAAAATTATTTGATCCTTTTCCATCCTCCAACGAAGTTTGGGCATCGGAATGGATAAAATGACATAAGGCATTGCATTAGGACTACTTGTACACACAAGAACACGAGGCTTCAGAGTGTGAGACACGGACGTTTTTTTTCACGGACCTTTCTGGTTCTTTTGTCCCTGTTTAGTTATGTAGGCATAATTTCTTGCGATGAGAATAATATTAAATTTTTATAGATTAGACTTCACGATTCAGATTTTAAACATCTTAAGCTAGGACAATATTGAATTTTATTGGACGTTGGGAAAAATGAATCGAAGTGACCTTGATTACACTGATACGGTTCATTGTTCCTGTCCTGTCTACAGCTGCGGGTTCATTATCCACCTTGAAATTTGACTTTTACTGTTATATTAATAATAATAATCCACATCTCTCCTACCACTTGCCAACACGCTCAACTATAGTCTAGCAGGTAGACAAATTTGTAATTAGTTAAGAGACTAAAAACTTGGCTTACTTCGAGAAGTTGTAACTGTACGACGGATAAAAAGTGTGTGCAGACATATACATCTCAAAAGCTAACATACAGAAGGCGTGTCGGTACAGCCGTTAACTGCAATAGTAATTCTAATTGTTGCTATTTGATTGCTGCCACAATTCACCGCAATTCTTTTCAAGGCATATCGACCTTGCCAGGTTGTTAACAACGCGATCCAATTCTTTGTAACAGCTCAAGCAAACATCATATCCGTCTACTTCAAGCAAGGATAAAGAAAAATAGAAAGACGTCTTAGAATATGATTATACCTTTCAGATAGACGTCTCTTCTCAGGTTTCTCTACTACAGATTACTGCATGAACCTGTTCTTTTCGGATTATTTATATGAACCTTTATGATAATTATTTTATACTCTGCCCTTCAGCAAGCCGACTAGCATGTTCTCCTGTGATTCTGTGGTGTACCGTCTTCATCTCTTCATCATCAATGATATGTAATTAAATTACTACCCTTATCTGCATAAGATATCGCTTCGTTGTTTTAATTGTATTGAAAAACAAAGCAGGTAGTTGTAAGTTGACAGTTCCTCAGGAGTGAAACAGTAAAAGATGGTTTAATTAATTTACGGAATATGGTTGGCCAACTACTTAAAATTTAGAAAAGCAAAGGGATATCATTCTACGGTAATTATTGTTACTGTCCCGATTATAAAATTAATCAATCTGCTACACAAAATAGATGCGGACTACAAAGAATTTACATTTAGCAGGAGGGCACTACTACGAAAAATGAAAGATCTGATTATATCAAAATTGAAAGAAAATTAATTAAAAAATGTAGAACTACCCAAAAATTCTGGGCACACCGCTCGTGAGTTGTTAATTTACTTGCTGACACTTGCATACTGTAACCTTAAAGCATGTTTTAACTTACTCGATGCACAAAGAGTCCAAATGATGGTAAAGGTTAACCAGGACGATCCCCTTGCATTTTCCAAAGCATTCGTGATAAACCCTAAAAGAGCGTTGAGGGGAGGAGGCTGCAGGACCGGATCGGGCTGCCACGGATCCTACCGCTGCTTTTGGTGGGTGTCGATGTAAAAGTGCGTTGACTAGTCGTTCAGAATCCGTTTTAGTTATTAAACCGCAGGAATGAGCATTCATTGGCAACACCCCTGTCATCTTCAACACTTCCAGTTGTTCCGGAGAGCACCGGGAGCAGAAGATTTGCAGCTCGTCACAAACCTG
The DNA here is from genome assembly GCA_034682405.1 of Hydroisotoma schaefferi. Classification (NCBI taxonomy): domain Eukaryota; kingdom Metazoa; phylum Arthropoda; class Collembola; order Entomobryomorpha; family Isotomidae; genus Hydroisotoma; species Hydroisotoma schaefferi. Next base: position 2,217 of record JAQFZX010001402.1, on the reverse strand, counting down.
CAGAAACAAATAGAGATATTTATAAACATTTCAGAAATATTAGTTAATATGTTTAGCCTTTTTTTTATCATCGTCCATTTCTCTGCTATGCTACTTTCTATGCAAAGGTTGTACACAGACAGTCTTGAAAGTAAAGAAACTGTGTCGCTATTATCTACAGTTTCTCAAGTCACTATCACTAATCATAATATCATACACTTTTCTATGCTATTGGCTAGATTAAAGCACAAAAACCTATCGAACCCATTCATTTCTAACATCAATTAAATTAACATTAAAATTGAATGCTTACTCTACTCTACCGACACACCCTACGGCTACAAGCTGAACATACAGATAATAATTCTAGCTCGTAATACTTCAGTTTAAAAAATTTTGCTCCGATAACAATCACTAGCAGAAGATGAGCTAGTACGCTACTTATTGTTGTAATTTGTTTATTTCATCAGAGCATATCCTAATATTTTTACACTAATTACCGCTCCCTCTGATTTTTCATTGTACCTTATTAGGATTCCATATGCTAGAGTGTACAGCGTTAACGCTTTGTTGGCAATGTCGAAGCATGTGTGCATAGCTTGATAACAGACTGGGAAGCAGAGCAGAGTACAGCACTGAGTACAAATTCTGGTTGTTAAAGCTTTAATAATAATATTTCACTATTTATCCATCCACACACTTCATCGCTGTCCAATAATATAAATTTTGTGGTGTTCACACTATTTATCATTATTTGAATAATACATTTCCTAGCAGTCCTTCTTATTTTGAAGCTATTTTTGTGAACAGCTAATTGCAAAGTAATGAAAATGGGTACTTTTTCTTATCAGCGAAACCTGTTTTTTTAATTGATAACATACTACACTTGGCATCTTATTTTAACTTGGAATATTGGGCCTGTTAAAAAGGTTACTTTGATTTATCAAAGAATTAACATTTGAAAAACATTTTCTATCACATCATCGTTAAAGGTTTCTAATTACAGTTGGCATCATCCCATCCCAGTGTAATTTATTTTAAAAGTCATGAATTATAATACACGCAGTACAAAACTATTACTGTGTACCACCACCGTAGAAGTTGTTAGTACAGGCATCGCATAACCTACAAGAACCCCATTCGATTTGATTAACTGTCTGACTTTCACTCGACCTTGTATAAGAACAATCACCCTCTGGTCGCTCCAACTATCCACTTTATATTTTGTTAACATTTATTATTATCATGTGGCTGGTGTCTAATGCTGATAATAATGACTACGGGAGATGATTATACCAAATTCGTGTCTGCATGCGCTACGGAAATAGGTCTCTTAGGCATTTTGCTCGTATCTGTATCATGATTTTATTTTATGGTTTTTGTTTATTTTACTTCCCTATGTCTGCTTTACATTCGTCATTTAAAAAACCAAACCCTCCATCATCATCTCATTCAACATTCATCATCATTATCCTCTCCAGCCTTCTGCGAGAACATCTTCAGTTATTTACTTTTTTGGCAGAGAAGAGGAATTCATAAAATGAACTGAGCCACTCTCTTCAAACTAGGGAGATAGTGAAATGTTCATTAATAAAGTTGGTGATAGAGATCCTAGGACTATACCATCCATGCTTTTTAAAGATTTTTCTGAGTTTAAACCATTCTTTAACTAAAAAATTTGACATCTGATGCTCAGATGCTTATAGGCTTACAATTGCGTATGAACTTTAAGAAGGTAAGAATTATTCTCAACCTCTAGCAACCTCACCTCAGTTGCTTTACTTGCAGTTGCTTCCATTAACTTTACTTCGCAAACAATCAACTCATCCTTTCTGGTCTTTCTTATTTAACTTTAAACGCCTTTGAAATTTGTTCAGTAAGCGGAAAAATAGGGAAAAGGTCGGTCGAGTCGAGACTTGAAAGTGTAAGATAATAAAGCAGTCTCTTCTTGGTATCTTATTTCTTAGACGCTTCTTTATCCTTTAAGGAATCTTTGCATCTTCTTGTGATAAAAATGTGTGAAATCTACGCTCGAGTGATAAAGTGCATTTGTCCTACCAATTACATAAAGTAAGATACCGTATTTCCCGATTTAATTCCCCCCCCCCGAAATAATTCCCCCACTTCCGGTATAATTCCCCAGGGGGTTCGGGCCATTTGTAAAATAATTCCCCATGGGGAAAAAATTCCGATCCCTCAAATTGAAGCTTTTTTAATAAGAGATATTGAAAGTTAACT
>JAQFZX010001401.1:0-30562 GCA_034682405.1 Hydroisotoma schaefferi | reverse complement strand
TGACCTTTTTTAATGGCCCGGCAATTTGGGAAGAAATCTTACTAAATTGGCCCAAAAAGGCCCCTTATCCGATACCGAAATTCAGGAGTGCATTCTAGAGCTAACGAAAACTATTCCCGTCTTTTCTGTTTAACCTTTATTGCAACTGTAGCATCGATAGTTTATAGCAGCTCTACTGTTTTCTTTTTCAAAAGCTCTGTATCAAATTGGATAAAGTTTACAAATAAGAGAAAGAAGACATAATGAAATTCCTTGAAATATCACTACTGCAAATTTTTTAGCCAACAAAACTTTCAAATAGGAATGATAGTACGTGCTTTTGGTAGATTTTATTATGCAGAGTAGATATTATTTTATCTGAATTTAATTTAAAGTTGGTTGAGTTTTGCTGAATCTGCAATCCACTGGGGATCAAATACCCACAACCCACATGAAAAGATTGCTCATTGCTTTCACGAATGTGATATGATATATTATACAGATAAACTTCGCTGATATGCCTGTGTGTGTACATAATTTGATTTAATATCTTTGAATTGCATACTTTGTTTAACATAGTAAAGGCTAAAGAGAATGATTTGTTGAAGAATTAGAAGAACGTTTTAAACTCTTTGGATAAAATATCACAAAAATCCAAGTAAAAGCGAATTTGGGACTGATTTGTTCATTTGAAATAGGCTAAATCGGAGATATTTTGTTAAAATTTTCTAACCAAGGCAAGCTTCTGTACTTGTAGCTTGTCAATTGTAGTCAAAGCTATATTTGTATTACTGTCTTTTCAATAAATCATTGATTAATTGATTGATAAAGACTTAAGTGAGAATTAACAGATTTTTTTATTGCTACCGTGCAAAGCACATTTGAACGTTAACTGACATAATATAAGACATGGGTTGTAAGGCTCTGTATCAAGCTAGCAGAGGAATCTCTGGATCTCAATTTCCTATCCCTGAACTTCAAGTGGTAGAAGTGTCTTCATTATAATGTAAAATGTATCATGGTTTAAATAATGTATGCCAATCTTGGCTACTTATTATTCTCCCTGTGTAACCTAATTCCGTACAAAACACATGAATAATAAAACAACCTTTGTAGCTCAAAGGTTACAAACAAATTCGAACAAGATTTAGATAAGGAGCAAAGTAGGGACAGAGGTTGTTTTTGTGGTTTATCTGTGCATAAGATAACATTAAAGTTTACTTTACAACCTTAGTGTCGGTCGGTGGCTGTGTATTTGCTGCTTGGGTATTACTCTTTACAAAAAACAGCTAAGTTTATGTTCATAGCAAAATTAGTTTTAAAGCTGGAATAACGAAGCGTTATTTTTGATGCTGCTAAAATTCCGGTACTACCTATATAGTATGAGAATAGTGGAAGTGGAATGCTCAGCTCTCTCGGTGATTATTACTTTTTCCTGGGAGAAAGTAAGTAGATTTTTATTGTTGTTCTTTCACGGCTCATAGACTAACAAAAGGTTAGAAACAAGTGAATGGGGAAAGATGCTTTGTACAAGGTTTTTACAACCAAAACTACGTTACGGTTTTGTGGAATGCCTATGTAATCAACAGCAGCTATCGCTGTTGCTGTTACTCAGTTGGGAGAAAGTAAGCTATAAAAATAACATTAATAGGATTATTGGGATATGGCTCGGGTTAATAATAAACCACGGCACGGCCAAGTGTAATTTTTACATGCTCCGTACATGCATGCTTGGCTGAGCAGGGTCACGACACGACAGGAATCGTTTAGTTTGTTCCAAGTAATAAACGTGGATTAAGGTTTGCGTAAACTTGGATAAACTTTGAATTTTTTGGGCCAGGTTTCCGTGAAAGTGAAACCTACACGTGAAAAGTTATTCAAGCAGAATTTAGGCAATCGAAATTTAGCTCAGGGAGGAAACCAACACAAATTGAAATTGGGAAATAGTGGAAGTGGAGGAACCATTTACTCTCAATCCCGAACAACTAACCCAGATTGAATGATTGAGGTAGATGTTTTTATAGGTTACCTTACCTGAGTAAATTGACATGACATACGCCTTTAAGTGGCGTTTATTGAGGAATGCTTAAAGAGTGCTTACTAAGCATGAGATTATTTTAGGAAGGGTCTTATTTACAGGTAAAGAATTACTTTACTTTCGCCTAACATTTGCTGGTTCAAATTCAATTGAATAAAACGAAAAAAAGAAATTATGGAAAGGAATTCATTTTACAACGGCAGTAGCAAATATTTCGAGCTTGAAAAATCATTACATAAGATTGTATGTGGACTTCGGGGAGAGGAATTCTATCCTCTTATAATTTCTGCTTTAAGGCCCCTATTTCTGCTTGCTTCTAGCCCAGTGAAGGCCTCTTAGGGCTACATTCCCTACGAGAAGAGTTACTGGTGTTTGACCAGGATCAGAAAACAGGAATAACTATAAAGGAAGCTTTCCTTTTACTTTACTTTTCTGTAATGAACAACCAATAACAGAAACATCTCATTAGAAGACAGCAATTGAGCTAATTCTTCACTCGCTTTGAAAAATTAGTCCTTATTTTAAAAGTCAAATCGGCAGACTTGTCCAGCCAGTTTTGTAAGCATTTCCTCACAGTTTCTGCAAATTATGCGTTCAACTCCACAAAACCGTCTAACCGTAGCCAACACTTTGGTTCCCTACCTACCCTATAGTTCCACATCCCTTCTTGGTTAACCTACTCTTGAGTATAATGGTAGTATTTGCCTCAAGGAAAACTTTTAATCTTCGATTGTTCCTTTATCATGCTCCAACAAAACTGGGAAAGGCTTTCAGAAAAAGTTTTTCTTTGATGAAAAAGGGAAAAGTTTCCAAGTCAGTAGGTAAAAGAGTGACTAGATGGGTGAGACACAAAGACTGCACCTCCTACTACTACTACTACAATTCTTATCGTATGCTCGGAAGAAGCCTTATGCGTTTTTCGGTACCCTCTGGGTACTGGGTACTCCTTCCTACCTATAGGTAATAATAATTAGCTAAGGCTGCTGGTTCCTGTTGGTCGTTGGCTATACTTATTAAAGACTCTTCAGAGAAAGAAACACAAGTCTCGTTTAGATTTTGTACATGGAATCAAGTATGTTGGAACAAAGTTGGGCGTTTATCTCAATCAGACGCTGTTTGATTGTTCATGTGGAAAAAGTGAGCTACGTATATTAATATGTCGTTGCGAAACGCTTTTTACACATGAAATATTAGACGAGGAACAACTAAAAGAAGTTTTGAAAGGAGGGATGTTTCGCAAATGGCAATTAGTTTTTTGTTGAAGGAAATGAAAGATTCTAGAGAATTCTTTCGGCTTTCGTATGTTTGAAGACGATGAATGTTGTGTAGATGAAGCTTAGGAAATAACCTAGGCAAGTTTGTCAACAAAGTACATGTCATCCGACTCCGAAAGCTAACCTAGCCAAGGCATTTTCTTACTTTATCATGAAAAAAATAGCGTCTTTACTCGACAGTCTCAGGCCGACTGGAATTATCGATTGGGTTAAAAAATGGGTTGAGTTCAGAGACTTTTGCAGCGAAGAGACCAACAAGACGCTACCATGTAGTAGTAGTTGAAATAGGAGTTATAATGAAGCTCTCGTAATGTGTAATTGAGTAGTATTAGCTTTGTAAACTTAGAACAAGCGGTTGAGTACATTTGTGATGTCCAAGATGCTATAAGCTATAAGTCTAAGCTATTTAATTATTAATCTTACTTATTTTTAGTTAAGCAAGACCGTACTGCTTTTCAAGCTTCAAAATTTAAAAATGAACCTTTTAAAAAGAAATCCTTAAGTGGAAATCCGTTTACAAAATCGATAAATGCCCCCTTTTTCTTCTTCATTGGAGATAACTCAATTAATGGCTTTTATAACCTAATTATTCTTCCCGGAAACCCCACCCCTACCCCAAGCAAGTCACCTCTAATTCGTTAACTTATTTATAGCTCCCTGTCGACAATGAGTACTGGTCGTGATGCTTTGGATGATATGTGGTGTAGAGTGGAATGGACAGCTTATCCCTTAAGTGGATTACCGTATATCCTCGAACGGTCTCCCACGAATAGTGGTCCCCCTTTCACGTTCGAAACTGTTTATTAGTAGCCCCCCTTTTGTAGCCACTCTCGAATAGTAACCCTGGGGCATTGATTCGCTATATACTTAAGCGCTGCGTGCGTTCAAGACACGTTAAACCATGCAATAAATAAAACGCTTTTTACAACAGAGAATGAATGATTTATTTGCTTAGCGCGTGCAAAAAATGCCTCCGCGGTGATCATTTACGGTGAAGTTTAAATTGCATGTGGTTAAATTCATCAATTCAAGGACGATTTATTTTGATATTCAAGAATGAAATAAAGTAATGCGTATTGCTTTTTAAAAGTAAAGGGATGTTTTTTTAAATTGAAATATTAATAGCCCCTCCCGAATAGTGGCCCCCTCAAAAAAGTCAAAAATAGAATAGTGGCCCCGGCCTGTATTCGAGGATATACGGTATGCACATTAGCATAGAAGTTATTAATTTCTTGAGACTTTTGACAATGTACAATGCACTCAGCACAGCGGTTTACCGTCTCTGATACATCTTTCTGGGCTCTCATAAAAAAATAAAAATCTAAAACTTTTTATTCCCGTCATCCCATAGGGAGTCTTTAAAATTATTTCGCTTTCGATAGTCTTGGAAAAATTATATTTCTTCATCTCACCAGTCATAATCTGTTTAATATTGTGTAGTGAATAACCTACAGACCTCTATGACCATCGGAAACCTTTGATACTTCAAATTAAAGTCTCATCTGCATTCCGGTTGCACTAAACCTAAAGTCTACTCTACCTGGCAACCCACCTACCCTGGCGGTTTGTTATTATAATTAGGAAAATACTACCTTACATAAGTATCTACTACTTAAATAAATTGTCTGCTATTTCTACACTACTTCATACGCATTATGTGGAGAAAGTTAAAAAGTTATCTCGTATATAATGTAGAGCTTTCTTGTCAAGAAGATTATTTCCTCTGCCTGAGCCCTGAGGAGATCTTAATCAGTCAATCCTTAAAACATTCTTACACCCCTTGGCATCATCCTATGTACACAACTATATACACTTTCTCCATAACTTTGCTGTAAACTTATCTATAGAGCTGGATTTTTCATATCGTCAGTTCTGAGCATATCTAGTGTTAAATCTAGCTGGATGGAGGCTTTTTTTGGCGTTTACTTACACGTTAAATTAATCTATATACTTTTCTGTCCTCATAAAGTCTAATACAATTATCAAAAGAAAAAGCCTTCGTTGTTTTTCAGTAGTAAGAGCTAAAACTAAACCATCTAATTTTGTTATCTCCAAAAAAGTTCTGGAAGTAACTAAAAGTACTTTACTTTCTAAAAAGTAAGCCGATGTTTATAGTCTCTAGAGAGATAGTTGTATTAGAGCAGCTGGCATTTTCTTTTTAGTGTCTGATTATCATAATTTGTTACCCTCCAGACGCAGACTAAGCGGATGATGAATTGGATGATGGATGATGCAGAGTGGGTAGTAATGAAGGAGGAAGATGCTTATTTCTTAGTTCTGTAAAAGGGTAGCAGGGAATAGAGAGAGCCTTTTGTAGTCTCTTTTCAGTACAGAATATAACAAAATGGGAGGAATTAATGACATTTTATGCGACAATCATTGAATTTTGAACATGGTACAGTTAGAATGCAGCAGTAATTATAACTAACACGTTTTCGGTATAAGTAAAGCAGTGTGATTCGTAGAGAATTTAGTAGTTTTTTAAACTACTAAATTACAAACTAAGATTACTACTACTACTACTACTACTACTATTACTGCTACTACTACTACTACCACTACTACTACTTCTACCACTACTATTACTACCACTACTACTATACTTACTACTAGTACTTTATTTATTTTGATATTACTACCTCTACTAATGCTACACTTTACTTAACATGCAAAGAAAGAGCTGATGATAAATTTTTCTTTAAATAAATTGATAATAGCAGAGCAGCTCTTGCTCTGAAAGAAAATCTGAGATCGATACGTTGCTTTTACTGTAGAACATCATTTTTGTAGTCGGATCATCTAATAATTCTTCTCTTTTAGTAGAAGAGACGGATCAGTGTCGGTCTGACTAGTACAGACTTTACACTACAGCTTATATAAAAAGGATAAATCTTATAAAAACTCAAGGAAATTGAAAGTGTAGTCAGATCCAAAAAGATGAAAGAGTCTTGTCAAATATGGATATTGAATTCACTTTTTTGAGCCGTTGTCACTCAGTCGTTGGAAATATCCTTTGCATTTTCATTGGGACGAGAGACTCTATTCATGTGATGTATTTTTCATGGCTAATGAGTACAGGAAGCACGTTCTCAAACCTTCCTTTCTAATCCGGAGACAGATACCTTTCAGAGGTACCAAAATATATTAAAGAAAACTCCCGGAAACCTTCCTAACCCTGTTCACTACTATTACTAAACTATAGGACGTATTTACATTCTAAAATTGTACTTAATAGAGCATTGTAACTTCTACATAATCCGATCGGTACAAATTTTAAATAACAGACCAAACTTTGTTTAAGTTCTAGCTAAAAATATAACGAATGGCTGAGTTAAACCTAAAATACTTCACTGCTTTAATTTAAACTACGTTATTTGAATTACTTAGGCATTCCCCGTTACTTTCGCATTTAAAACCCACAGCTTTCACTTAGTCTCCTGGCAGGCAGAAAATAAAGGGTAGTGATAAAGGGTAATGATATTCCTTCGTGGGCGGAAATATATTAAAAAGTCATGAAAGTCGTGTGGTGAAACTGTATAGTATTGAGTTGGTGAACGGTAATTAAAAGGTAGTGAAAGTATTACTACTCTCCTTGCTCTAGTCTCATTTCTCACACATAGCAACAATTATACAAAAAGCATGCAATTAAAAGCAATTATACAATATTTTTTATCGGTAAGTGTAGCTTTTACTGTAGTAAAGCAGTGGTTTGAGTTTCAGCCTACTTTATCGTAAGAGAGCTGTTGAACCTGATGACGGTCAATTGGATAAAGTGTGCAATCTTGTAGAGAATCGGTGTTGAGGGAGCCATTTAACTCAGATTCAAATAGATCGCGTTTCAACAATTCCAACCATTTCTACCTAAATTAACCCCTGCATACCTCCTGACTGTAGCAGTTTTTCGTTTTACTATTGTTTATGACACGATACGAGAAGTAGTTGCCCTTAGCATACTATGTATTATCACTACTACTAGTATTAAGCAGTTAAAACTTAACACTACCGTTGACTGTGATTTGCATTGAGTAGAAATGAAGTAACGTGTTTCCTCAGGACATGACAATTCAGTCTGTAATATATATAATTAAAGAGTACTCATATTTGGTACTAACAGCTATGCATAATCGTTAACCCAAACCCATTAGCCTGGACCTGGAGTCCATTAGTGAATCCAGTTCTCTTTATAGCATCCAATTATTCTTTTTACAACTCTCTCAACACACATCTAAGCCACAACAGTCGTATATAAGTGAGCGAAGTATTGTTTGCGTCTCTACGCCTGTGGGCTATCTACTGATTTTATATTAGCTTTAATTTAATTTCATATTAAACTAAAAGACCGAACATTGGATTTGTTTGTTTTTGCGTTGCGAATTATATTCCAATTTCTGGTCATCGTTCCACCATACCTGCCTACAGCCAGTAACAGTTCTTTAAGTTTAAATCCTTTGGGTTAATTACCCGAATAATCTCTACAACATAGTCAATAGCACAAGTAGATCAAAGATAACGTATAATCCTTTCCTCCTCTCCTTTATGAGAGTTAATTTAACCCACCCTTCCTACATTCGGTAGAGGATGCTAAAACTTTATAGACTTAAACTCAAACTCATGTTGACAATTTTCCACTCGTCGTATTAATAATGGTCGAACGAAGTTTTAAAGCATGGTTGCTTCTATTAGGAATACTAAACCAAGGCACCAAGACGGCTTAAAATTAACGTTTATAGTTTAGCAGCAACTAGAACTCTTTAAATCAGGGATTGCAGAGGCAGAGTTAATTAACGAAATGGTGGGATTCAGATTCAAGATTAAAGCAATAGAAGAAAGCCTTGGTCATTATAGTATATAACTGGTAACAACTACCACTACAGTTGACGGTCGACTAAGTATTTATGAAGGATGGTAAATAAATGGATTCATTCACTGAATGTGCAACTGCAAACAAAAGACATAATTACAATCCCGAAGATATAGTCCCCGCTCCAAAATAACCCGGTTGTTTACCCGGGTCTTCGTTACATCCTTCTGTATTGCAGGAGTTGCGAACTTCCTATTTCACACTGCAATGTTTCCCTCGGCCAACCAGTTTCATTTGCTTGGACAATGGATTGATATTCTCATTTTGCTATTCGATTTTCGATTATATAGACGTTTTATTGATGTAGTTTTAGAACATAACTTCGCTTTGTAAATGAAATCATTGGGAGTTACAATCAAAGGATGGCATGCATTTACAGATGGAATGCATCTAAAACTGAGTGATGTTAACAATTAAAATTTCAATGAGTTTGTAGATTAGTGCACATTGATATTTTTCTGAAATTTTTTGAAAAATAAAAGAAATAAAAATGGATAAAAAGTAAAAAAAAAACACTTTCTCGTTTAATAAGATCAAACGTGTTGTTTTAAATTATTTCTATTGTTTAAAAAATGAAATATCTGAGTTTTGAAGAGCTTTCAAGAAACCATTTAGTTTCTCTGCAATGCATCACTAACTTTGCAGCAAAAGTTGAGGTACATGCTGCAGATAAACTTTGCATATTTTGCATCACTTTTTATAACCAAAATCTACAAAAGCATATAGTATCGATGAATTAAATCCATCTTGTTTGTAGATCTTCTATTAAAAATGCAAACTTAGTGAGTCTTTCCAGCAACTACAGTAAGAAGCACATTTTACTGAAGTTTACGCCTCAAAAAAACTACTGAAGACTTTCACTACAGTAAAAAACTGGCTGTTCTGTTCAGCTTTATTTATTTATCGTGGAGATAAGATACGAACACACTTTCATTGTTCACATGCCCATATTCTGCTCTCCTTTTTTCATCATATCAGTGCCAGTAAGTAAAGAAGTAGTAGTCGTCTTCTATTATATCTAATCCTATCATCTCTCATCCGAAAACTGCACTTTATTTCTTGTAAATTGCCATTAAATTTCACTCAGCCCAACAGAAAAGTTCCCCTCCTTTATATTCATCTTTATCGAACTTGTACGCTACGACCATAAATTCTAACCCTACGACTGCTACATCCGGACAGGGCGTATTTATTCAGGGCAGTAAAATCCTACGGTTGTTAGTATCATTTTATTTCACCATCTCATTCAAGTTTGCTATCGCCCTGGATCAGATAAGCAGCACGTATTTGTTGCTTTACAGTAGGCATAAATAATAACTATGGGACTAATACGAAATAAAAAATTCTTGTCGAGTTTGCCTTTCAAGAGGTTTTTGTCCGAACATTATCTCCAGAGTTATACTTCGGCATGGCGTCTGTTGTGTAAACTTTCCTATTCAAATTGCAATTTCATTTCCTCCACTATTCATTTCTCAATTACTTTTTTTACTTTATCTCACAGAAATGCTGCTTACAGTATTGCATCTTCATCAACAACATTTATTCATTCAGATATTTTTGTGCGTGGTTTAGAATTTCGAATGAGCAAAACTAATTTTTAGAGGACCTGTTATCCCAGATTGTTGAAAAGTTTTGCAATATAAAGCGATACAGACATCACAAAGTTTTTTTTAAACAACAGGTTTATGCATGTTTCATTGAAAAACAATGTTAAAGGGAGGATTGTTGGTATAATTTAAATACTGTGAGCAATCCTGTGATAAGGATAAAAGGCGTTTGTTTAGATTGCTTACAGAGATGCATATTTGTTTAGGAAATTGAGGATTAAAACCCTTCTCTTGTAGGATTTAAATTTTTGAATCGCTATCGCTCTTTTTATGCTGATCCAAGAGATGTTGAACTATTTTGAATGCGAGAGCATGCAATTTGGCCAGTCAGTCTAAAACGATTATACAATAATTTAATGACGCCATATGGTTTCTAACTGGAATACTTGCATAAATGCTTCCACTGGACGGGTATTGGTTAGTGTTATCGTCTAGGGAAAGCTGTGGCTGTGACAAAAACAGAAAATGCTTATCCTTCACGAGAAAATACTCTCTGTGGAAGGATTCTGTAGCATCTCATGATCTGTATTTGCACATTTTCCTGTAAAAGCTAAGTTCACTTCTTCCTGCTTAAAAAATCTTAACTTTTCCATGTGGAATTATAATGGGAAAAGTTTTTGTTTACTTAGCTCTGGTTTTATGAGATTTTGTTTTAAACCCGGTAGAATTACTACAAGTTCTGTGTAGTTGTACATATGGTTGTTAGTAGCATAGCATAGACGTGCCATCATCTCATCATTGACAGTCAAACTACTGTATTTCCTGGTTTAATTTCCCCGACCTGGAAACTCTCAGGCTTCAGGTTATAAAACGTATAAGCCTTTGCATGTACCCAAATCTGTGCCCATCTCAGAGCAAACTGAACATGACTAAGGGTATAATTTTTTAGGCATAAGGTTAGCTTTTAAGATTTCTCTTTTGAAATCTGAAAAGAAAAAACTGTAGTTAAATTGTGCTTCCGGCAGTAGTTCCCGACTTTTATAAAAGGTTAAAGAGTGATGTCTCTGGATGACTTAAACCCAAAAATAAGGTAAATTATTGCTTAAAGTGCCGAAGTAGACATAAAGTAGACGATAAGGATTAACTCTATAGCTATACCATTTTGTTGGAGGTTTACAAGTTGAGATTGAAATACTTTTTAAAGTTTACATTTACTCGTCTTTCTTATGTCCTCTATGCTGCATACTGATGTAAATATATGTACTCTATCTTAAATAATCACTGGCTTTGCTTAACTTTCCATAGACAAACTTGCTTAGTTTTGCTTCATAAAACTCCAAACTTTTAGCCCGACTTGGTTTCGCTTTTACCATCATTTATTTGCTTCACAAGGTCCACTTTTTAAAATCTGCTATTCAACGTGAGAGAGACAAAGTTCGGATGTAGCTGTGAGATGTGAGAGTCAAACTAAATTGTGATTGAAGATGGGAACGTGGAATGGAGGTTAGGTGTTGTGTTTTGTAGCGGTATAAAGGTACTTACAGATAGTTTTTCCGGGGATCTGAGACTTTCAAAAGAATCTAAAGTACAAAAGAGCAATCTATTCATGCAGTTTATCTCGTATTCGCGTATCTTGTAGTTTAGCTGTAGTAGTAGTAGTGGTGGTAGTAGCAGTAGTTGTGATTTGTTCAAAAAATACATCCATATTACATCAGCATCTATACCTTAGTAATGCTTATCTATTCGTATTCATAGTGTATGTCCCAACTTGCAAACTGGAAGTTTTTCTTTGGTAAAAAGTCAAAGTATCTTAGAATGTTTAGCTAAAAGTTTCCTCTAAATAAACCAAAAAACCTCCTACCTGTACCAAGAAGTCATATTGTTTTAATAAAGATTTACTAACTCTTTCTCAACAACTCATTGGAATGGGAAGACTTAATCTTGCTTTCTTACTCCGAGAAAAGTCAGACCAGATTCACACAGTAGTAAGGACATCATACGTATGCGTAAAGTGTTAGTATAAGACGTGGTAATAGTGGTTGTAGCTGAAGTGGTTCGATTAAACGTACAAATTTCTCCGCCGGTGGTGGCAGATCGATAAGATACCGATCTATTACCTCCTCCATTGCTTAGACAAACAAACCTTTATTATGTGAGTGAACCAACCATACATTCATTACTTTGAGGTTGGAATACATAGGCATTCCTGCGTTTATCGTCAACTTCCTACCACTTCAGACCTCATAGACTGCAGACTTCACAGACTTCTAGATTTCCTTGGCTTGAGGAAATAAAACACTGCAAAAATGAAAAAAACATGGCTATTGAAGCTACTACTGCTTCCAACAGTTGAGTTCTTCTGCATGACCGGTAATCGGAAATTGTGACAGGAAATTAAATTTTGAAAAAGTCAAGTGCATCCCACTCCCCATGACTATTAATGAGTACATTATCATACACGCTACGGCCACATAGCATTTAGCATGATTTGATGGTACGTGGTTGTATTTATTTACGAAGTAATATTAACTTATTTCCGTCCTACTAAGAGGAACTTAGTTTTTTCATATTTTAAGATTAAGGACAGTCCACTGATTATGTATAGTGTTAATTGTAGAAAACGACGGATAGACAATTTCAATAGCATTAAAATAGCAATAGTGCATCAACGTGAATGTCGTGTAATAGAGTTTTTAGATACCAAAACACCTTAGTAGCAGTGTGGGTCTTTTTTTTATACATTTACCTTTAATTATCCACATAACTACGAATATCCTTGAATAAAAAATTAGTTATAAGAAACCCAGACGAGATTTTTAAAGAATGGAAATAGTTTAAAGAATGGAAATAGCAGAAGTAGAAGTGGAGTGGTTAGATTGGATATGTAAGACAAGGCATGGCAGGACAGGAAGGAAACCGTCTGGCGTTTCAGTCTACTTCTTCCTCTTCCATTGAGATTTGAGAAAGGAGATTATGATGGGAATGCAATGGGAATAGTGAAATTCACTGAAATATCAATGGTAATGGTCGTCTGGTTCTTGAAAAGAATAATAGAAAAAAATATGGATTTTATGATATGATAATAATGCTATGCAGACATCTCTTCATCATCACCGTACATAAAAGTTAGTAAACTACTTTTACTACTATTGCTGGCATTTCTCTATGCATGGGGGGGTTTGGCTTTCCTAGACATATTCTGGCCAAGTGGAAGTACATATAAGTTACTTATAATTTGGCCTTTTTGTACACTCATCTTGTCTGTTTTGGCCATGGATTCGGCCATTTTACTCAACAGATACGTTATTTAACTCTTAATTCTACCCTAGGATTATTGTAGGCTTGCTGAAGTTGAAAAATCAACTCGGGTCTGACTCGGTTTAGCCTTGGCCGTTTCCTTGAACTTTTCATGTTTAATTTACGATGTTGTCATTTTAATGGTTTTCTATATGTAAGATTGTGCTGGGCATTTAATAACAATCGTGTAATGAAAATGTTTATTTGTGACTGTTTTTCTTGCTGATAGTAGTACGGAGGTTTGCTATATTTGCTGAGTTTTAAACCAAGATTTTATGGAAAAACTGTATCTGAATCTTAAAATTAAGTTGCATATTTCTTGCTGTACAAGCTTTATCTTTTAGGATAAGAAGATTGTTCAGCTGAAGAGGTAGCTCCAAATCTTTTTTCTTTTCATATTACTCACACTCACACAGAAAGAAAGTACAGAAAAGGGATCATCCAAAAAAGCTTCTTCTTGTCTATGTAATTCCAACTGAAAAGATATTTTACTGCAAGGACAGAGTAAAAAGGCAGAGAAAGGTACGATCATAAGGATATGATCCTTATGATTACGTTTACTATAGTAGAGTAGGTATAACTGGCAGGCTTTGGTTATCTTGGGCCAGAAAAAGTCAGATCATGTTGGTTTCTTGTCACGATACCTTAAAGAAATCGTAGCCTTAAGCAAAAGGGTGTTACCCTTTTGAGTTATACGGACTGTGACTAACGGAATGGAACATAAATGAATTAAACATTGACGTTAATTTTGTGCTGGAAATTCTTCTGTCTAGACTGGGAAGGAGTTTAGGACGGATGCATGGATAGCGATTGTATAGTTGTAGAATGAGTTGGAGCAGCAACAGCAGTAGTAAGTACGCTGAAACCTTGACTTTATGATAACCACCGTTGCTTCTTGATATTACGTTCGATCTAAGATGAGAACTGAGGTAATACTATCATCATATTGGAAATTCCAGGTTGTGGCCCAAGGTCGGGCTAAGGAAACCCAACCCAAAACCCAGTCTTGGTTTTTTTTGTCAGTCTATAATTATTTTTCGCATGGCTGAGTAACTTGGAAATTATCCCTCCAAAGAATACGTCAAATGGGAAAGGTCATTTATCACTATTAACTGTTGATTGTTATTCACAGATTTAGATTAGTATATTTTTATTAATTATAATGAGAAATGCGAAAGCAAATTAAGTTACATTTGCGATTTATGCATACCTACGTACACTACACCTATTAAAGTATCAAAATAACAAAACACACTATTGGTTGTTACCTATACACATTTCACGGGCTTTCTCTTCTTTTAAGCTACAAAGTGAAAGTCAGAAAACGGTGAAAAGTTTTACTTTTGCTTTTTGACCAAGGAGTACAAAAAACCTAAGGATAACTGAAAGCATCGCTATTCGCTTTAATGTACACAAAACTTTCAAATTCTATTTGCAGAACTAAATTTAGCTTTTACATTATTTGTACAAATAAGACTCGTGGAGAGTTTAGAGGAATGTTATTATTATCCTATGTGCGTCTGTATGTCCGTCCATCACTACGGCTTTCTTGTCCAAGTCAATTTGCTCAAGTGTCAGAAGAATGTGCTATTGAAATAGTGCACATGGGGCTATTCACCAGTCGAAAGTTGAAGAGTGATTAATTGCCAACTATGAACTAGATAGGAGTAGACAGACATGCCCATTCTTCTGAGAGTGCTTTTTACCTACTACCGATTTAATATACTTGAGTACAAAATCACGTCAGAAATGTTTTACTTTCACCGTGCTGAAAGTTAATAGGAAAAACTGGAAAGTACATTTTGTAATAGAATAAAACTTTATTAAACTTTACCCTGTTAAATTGGAAGTAACAGGCTTTAAAAATGGATAGATGGACGCTAGCTTGATAAAAACTACGAGATTCTGAAGGCCATCAGACACATATTGATTGAAGTTTGCATCCGTCGTTTAATAAAGCAATTCAATTATCCAGGCCCTGTTTTTCAAAGCGAAACATCCTATAAATCTCTGAGATAGGTAGATAATATTTTAATATAAAATGGCCGTAAATTTGGTAATTCCCCATATCTTTTTATTTATAAAATATAACGCTATCCTATATTACGCTGGGCAAAAGGTTTCAACTATTTGTTCCCAGTTGATATTCCTACTGGGAAGTTAATTAGAAAAATACGGTATTCCTTTAGCTAGGTTTCCATTCTTTCTATCCAACAGTATCCTAAACTAGCGGACCGAGTTAAACACATTTAGATCAACTGACCTTCCGCCCTGGCTGGCTGACCGTTCTGAAATGACTTTACCAAGAACTGACGAGTTATGCATCCATTGTCGAACCGGTTGGTATCCTTTTATGATGTCGTTCCCTTTCAACCTCCACAGAGCACGACTTACTCGAAGCGTGAGTGATTTGGTTCGTATTTTCATGACTGAGTGACCAACCAACTACTTACTGGACTTTATTCCTCTCTTTCAAAGCTACCTACTTCTGTTTCACTTCAGTTATTATTATGAAGCATCTTGTTTTGCAGAAAGGGGGGGCTGCCTCCTTTCACTCAGAAGAAGGAGTTGATGAAGCTTAAAATTGAATTTTGCAACGATAAAGCCCAATATTACCAATAAAACGTCTTTATATCTCATGAAATGTACGTAGCGTAGGATTTATTCTCTGCGCATTGGATTAGTACACATATAGAAGTCCGAAGGACCGATGGTACTTTTCTTTGTAGTCTGTAGGGTGAATGCAGTTACATGCAAAATATGAAACGTAGAAGAAATAGACACTAATTTTGCTAACAATTTTTTTCTTCCGCAGGACATTTCATCCGGGCAGTAGTGGTGACATAAACATAAGGAAAAAGAGGATAAAAATATCGAAAATCCGTTCTGGAACGAAATAAAAAAGAATTGACCTAACTTTGCTTTTGGCCAAGAAAGAAGCTCTTATTTTTTTCAAACAATGCGTCCAACAACATTGCCAAGGACTAAAACTCCTACACTACCTGCAGTAGTCCGTACCTACCGCTGTTGTTATTGACTCTCAAAACCGTCTGTTTGTCCATCAAGGATCTCACAACAGACAGTCACCCGGTAGTAGTTGCAGTGTGTGATACAGATACAAATGCAAACAGTCAATGCCAACCAAGCCTCCGCAATAAACTTCACGTGCAAACCTAAGGCCCAGTACACTTTTAATATGTATGTACATCGGAACACGTAGCAGATACTGTAAGATGTTTTGGTAGCTTTGTAACTTTCTCTAAGCTCACAGAGACTGGGTAAGGTTTATTGTAGAAGTAAGTAAAGTTCAATGAAATAAATACCAAGCAGGAGCGGTATAAAGAATAGAGTTGCAAAGAAAGTTAGTACGTTTTAACCGAGTTAGTCTAAAACAAGGAGAAAGAACTGGGAGGAAATTAAACGGTTCTTTCTGAACGGTTTATGTAATGGGATGTCAGCAAACCTGAAGAGTAAAATAGGGTTACATAAAGCTCACCCATATCCCATGGGAAAGTTGTCAATTTCAGAACAGTCAAATAACTAACGGAGCTACAGAACTGGAAGTTGAAATTTTTTTTATGGGCCTTGTACAGAGTCTGGGTATTGTTTTTATCCAACATGTATACAATTGACGTAAGTCTTACTTCACGAAAAATACCTTCACTTGTGTAGAATTAAAAGTTAGGGTTTGATCTTATTAAAGTGTTTTCAACACATGTCGTCCTCCTCGTATTTTGATCAAAGAGGAACACGTTAATTTGCGTTTGTTTATCAAATTTAAAACTCAAAAGTAAAACTTCAAACACAATATTTACTAGAAATTTCTTAAACTTTCAAATAAACAAGCAACATCACATAACTAAACTCCCTGGATTGTTTGCTGAAACATGTAAAGTACCCTTATACCTTATGGCTCAACTGAAATTATTATGTAAAAATCCAATTAAAAATCTTTCAAACTTACCAAGTAAAAATAAGACACTCTTATTTAGTTCCACTGAGTAACGTGTTACTGCTGATCTCAAAGATAGACATAATAGAAAGTCAAGAAGCAAGGGGGTTTTTTCGAGATATAAATTATCTCCCTTACTTGCAATATGTAGGATCTAGTTAAAAAGTTTACACAAAGCCTGAGGAACTAGTTCCTTGGAGAGTTGGATGAAGCTTAATAAAAGTAGCAGGGCAGTAAGGAAAGTAAATGTAGTGTAGACAGACACATGCACTCGGCAGGGGACTGGAGATAATGGTAATAATGCAATATATAAACTGACTAGAACGATGCAAGCGAGCTGGGAAAGCTGTGCAAAAAGAGGGAAAGTTGGTCTGGTCTCATCAGTGGTGAAATACACTTTCACCCTGCAGCACCACCAACACCCAAAGACGACGACTAGTTTACTTTAGTTGTCAGATAAAATAATATGAGAAACTACTAATCTATAGCAATACTACCAGTCTTGTACTAACCTCGATTACAACCCGCAGCTCTTAGAGCATGCGGTGTTAGTTTTAAAGGAAGATTGGAGTTGCAGATCTACTGGTTTTTGTGTGAAAAAATAATTCCAGACTTTCTTATCCCTTTCATTTTGAGTTTTTGAATTTACGGTGCAATACCTAATCAAAGGTACCTGTTATATTTAACTTTTCCTTCTGGTGTGATGTTTCTAGCATTGTAAAGAAAAATAATGTAAATTTATATCTCAGCAGTGAACTCTAATTTATTGTCATTTTAAATCTAGTAGCAGTAGGAGTAGTATTAGTATTGGCAACTTTGTCTTGGTTCTTTAAAAAGTTACAACTTTCTCCTTCATAAACCAACAACAAAAGCCATCAAAGTAAGTCTAGAAAAGCAATTTAAAATAATTAAGCAACTTTTAAGAAGACAGACAAAAGAAGGTGGATTAACAGAATAAGACTACGAAGACACATACTTCTGGTTTCGGGTGGTTCATCGAATAAAATGAATTAACAACTCTTATTATTTCTATTCTCCAAATCAGTAAAAGATCAATAGAAAGTTTACTTTGAGGAACGAGGATAACCAAATTTGTTCTAATTAAAACTTGAATGGAATTTAAAGCAATTTACACAGTCTTGAAAAGTCTCGTTTAACAGAACAGCGAACATGCTTATAAGGAAATTTACATTTAGATATTTACAAAGTTAGGGAAACGTTAGATGGGGAAAAGGCTGCAGCTGCTTTTGTTTTGTTTAAGCTCTGTCTATCTTACCCGGCTCTCCAATAAGGTCAAAGTTCGCCCCTTACATAACTTTGATTAAAGGACAAAGGTCACAAAAATGTAGTTAGATGGTTTCCAAAATTATCTTGTTCGTACAGAAAGGGAGAAGGCATTCGTAGATAAATAAAGGTAGGGAGACCCATAGAATAAAATCTGTACCTGAGCTTTTTTGCCAGTTACTTGTTACATTACATTTAGTACGGCCTCACTTCCTGCATGAGCCTCCTTAAAATATACATGGTCAATAATTTTACATTTATTTTTACAGACCCAGTAGTGGAACTCCCCTTCTGCTACTGCTTGGAAGCCAATGTCCAGTAAAGTCAGAACCAGAACAATCATTACCTGAGTCCCTCAGAAGTAATAAAGTGGACATACTTTGTGTCAGGCTAGGAACTCAAGATCCTTGCTACTTCAGTTCGAGACTTAATGTGATTTCTGTAGGGTTTACCTAGTAAAACTGGTATTTATGTGCGTCTATGTGACTTTATAGGGTAAAAAAATAACTCCATATTCTTTATCCCTTCTATATTCGAAGGATCGTTGAAACCTTATAGAACTCTTGAGCAGAAAAATCTCATTTCTACCGGAAACATTATCCGAATCTACAAATTGTACTCCAAACACATAAATCTGATAAAAAATACGGTTATTTAACGGATCAGCAGCATAGCAGAACAAATCTACTTAAGAAGCTCGCCAGTTGATATGTTAGTGCTTCAAAAACACGATGTAATTACACAATGCTTTTACTACCATTACTACTGCGTAGTCAAATTAATGATCAATCGAGAAGAAGCATCGAGTGCTTTGTAAAATAACGGTTCATTGCATGTGAAATTGAAGCTTTCACCATATACTTTCTCTTTTTAAGGACATAGGTACTTCGCTTTGCAGTTTAATTTAGATTCGATGAGGCTGTAAAGCTCGATGGGATGTAAAATAACACTTAAAAATTAAAAGCAAAAAAGTTGGCATTGTATAAACTAATAAATACACAAATACATTGTTTTTTCTTTTAAAAAATAAATCTGTATAGAAAACGTTAATGTAAAGAAGGGAAAGTTAGTGACATCCAGTGACAGGGAGAAAGCCCTCTAAATCCAAAGACACTAAAGATGTCTGCTTTAATAAAATAACGATCCCAATTCCTCCGTCTTAATCCCGTTCGTGACTCTTGGACTTACTTTTTAATCTAAATCTAAAAGCGACAAAGCAGCAGCAGCCCCTTTCTCCCCGACTTTCCTTTTTTATTCAGCATATTTACTTAAGACGAACATTTACAGCAAGTGAAAGTAACAGCGGCAGTAGCAGCTAAAAACACATTAAGCACCTGTCTACAGCTACAAAAGTAACATTTTACATGCTTCAACCAACACAAATAAAGCTACTTTAGATTTCTCCTCCACAAGAAGACTTGAATCGGTAACTAACCATTATATACACCCGCCGACCCACGTCTACTACTACATCTACATCTACTACTACCACTACCACTACTACTACTACTGCTTTCTACTACTATTCCTGCATTTCCTACAATCTGCTTTTAAGAACACGAAGGACCCAAGGAATATCAAATATCACCAGCCACAGCAAGCATCAGAATATTAAACTTCAGTAAACTACGTTACTTAGGTACAAACCCCCACCACAGTGGTAGGAGAGCTGCTTATTTGTGTGGAAAGCACAAAATCTTACAAAAAGTCCACAAAAGTTACTTAGAAACTAAAAAAATGTCTTCAGCCGAACCTATTCTGTGAAACCTTTTGTGATGTAAAAACAAAAACGGAAGACTTGATCTCTACTAAACCACACACATAGGTTGGTTTGAACAGTAGAAAGATCAATACTTTCCCATGCTTATGCACAATCCAGCAAAAGGTACTCTTATGATTATGTATGTGTTTGCTCTAGTAGTATAAGGATAAAGTGAAAGCAGACTGGTTGATGAAAGTTCAAGTGAAAAATTTGTGGAAAAAGCAACCCGTGGATTTGCACAATTAAGCTAACCAGTCTCCAATTCATTCTCTACGCTTCGTTACTTACTTACTCACGATTTCCATATAAACTTTATTTCTAACGACTTAATGCGAAAAGTGTGTGATGCAGAAGAGGAGAGGATTGTTATATTATTAGGAAAGAGTATAAGAGAAGGAGCTATATTGATGTATATGGATGGAGGTTTAGTTTAGAGTTAGTTGGAGCTTTCAGTGGTTAATAATTCTGTGCAAATAGGAGACTGGAACAGAGACAGATAGATAGGAGTTAGAGCTGCTAACCCGTTGCCCACTCCACCGTGGGTCCGTCGGTCGGTCTCCAGGGAATTAGGGATCTGGATCATCCTTCTTTGGAAACGTCTGCAGTTGGGGTCTATGCATCTTTATTAGGTTGATTCTTGCTGGTGCAAGGTGAAATTTATGACATTTTAGAGATAGTTTTGCAAAGGATAGAGTAATGCTTAATGTCACTATTTACTTTAGTTTGGTAGGAAAGTGGAGTAAACTTTTTTTCCAGGTGTAGTATGGAGATGATAACACTCTGTACTGCAAAAATACCTTTGAAATGTACTACTATCTACTATAAAGTATAAAACTCGTGTATAAATGTAAATCGTAATTATACTGAAACTTGAAACGTGAAAAGTGTTAGATCTGAAGAGTGCTTTACTTTAATGATGATGATAATGATCAAAACATAAAGTTCAGGATTTAGACTTTGATTTTACATCATATCAATCATTAGACCGTTGTTAGAACCTGAGTAATACTCACGAGTTTTTCCAGGGGATTTACCCTGCTAACAAAGTATGAACCGGAGTATTATTATTACTTCAAGAGAATCAAAAGGCTTGAATTTCATGGAGCGATAGGAAGGCCCAGGAGTTTGGTGAAAGTGAGATTTAATTTGTGATCATTCAACTTTATAATATAGCTTGGCTATTACGTAGAACTTAACTTGGCTAAGAACGTTGAGTTGATTGAAAACAGAGTACATAGAGTAAGGTAGACTGCAGTAGTGTGCAGGTCTTGAACTAACTACAGCTCTACTTACTCCTCTTTAATCAAGTCAGATAGAATATAAAAAGGTATAAAGGGATAGGAAGATGAAGAGTCTGAAGTCGGAGAGGATTTTAGTATGTAAATCCCAACAGCCTCGATCCTGGAAGAGGAACGCTGTATTTATAATTTTACTTTCGCTAACCGCAATAGCAATCATTACGCCATCCCGAGCCTCGCATATTTTGACGAGTAGCGATAGTGAGGAAAGTGACTATGATGGGACTTCTAGCAGTAGTAGTAGTACCAGTAAACAAGGTCAAGGAGAGGGACGAAGTGATGGAGGTGGAAATAGAAGACTACCAGGACAAGGACCTATTGAAGAACCTAGAACCCTTGATGAGGTGAGTTGGATGATCTGAATTTATCTGAGGAAAGATTTACTTTCTTGTTACCTATTCTCTTGATAAAAAGGGGTTTCCAGAAGTAATGGGGAAAGTTTTGTGGAGTAAGAAAGTTCTAAGAATGGGGATTCTAGCCTTGATAAGAATTCACTTAGGTATATGCAAATTTGGACACTTTTTATTCATCGTCTCTCCGGGGAAGAGTTTCTTCACTTTTGCTAGTGGTTTCCTCCTAACATTTCAATGATCTTATAGAAACAGCCCATAGAACTCCGGTGTGTATATGTGTGTGCTAAACTAACGTCCCATTAGTTTAGATTGCCCTCACCTGTGGATCAATTTTCGAGAACACATTTATCGTTTGATTAAGGAAAAACCGTAGTAAAGTTAAGATACTTCGTAGCAGTAGTAGAAGTAGTTTAAGTAACGTCCTTCCGGTTATGCTTAACTACAAACAGTTGTAATGTAGGTACATGCATTTTACTCAAAGATATTTAGGAAGGGTGTCGTTTTCTGTCTTTCCGCAAACCACAAGTGTACCACACAAATTAATTAATTAATTGGTTTCCGTAATAATTGATTGGTGGTAGGTTAAGTTTGGTAGTTTAGAACTATTTTATTATAATCTGTTATTATTCAGCTTTTAACAACGATTAGTTTTGTATTTGTGACGACCTTATAAATTTACACTTGCAGTAGGTTAGGAAGAAGCTTGTAAAAATAGGTTTTTCAATCTCAAAAACAAATATTACTACTCTTCAGAAATCACTGGTTAATATAGAAAACCTTCGTTGATGCTACTACAAGCTGAACTTTTGCTAACCAAATTATAGAGTAGCAAAAACAATAGGAATCAGTAAGCTTTTGCTGGGAAAGAGGATAATATTGGCACGTGTTCATGTATCCTGTACTTACCCAGTAGGGAAGGTCATACTCCAGGGTGCATAATGAAATACGGCCTGTGTGGGTCGTTTAGGCTTTCACAAATTTGTGCTTAATATTAAAAGCCCAGCTAAGCTCTACAATAAAAGGAGCAGTAAGGAAGAGCCTATATAGATCTGTACTGAGTGAGGCAAAAACAGATTCTATATTTATAATAAGAAACCCCCAAAAAGACGACTTAATAAAACCTGAAAAGTTTTGTCCTGGATTTCTTGATTCTGGGTTGCTTCTGTTTCTCAGGTCGGCTCAGTCATCTGGAAACTCTTCTAAATCCTCTTTTGCAAAGTTGAAAAGCTCCTATTTAGAAACTTCTAAGATGAAAGTGAAATCAATCCTCGACATGTTGGAAACTTTATGAATAAGACTCCCGATTTCAAATTTAATATTCTTTCATCTACTTTCTTTTAAAGGTAGTAACCTATAAACATTCTGTAGAAACGCTTTCATCTACTTTTTACAATTTAGTTTAGTGTATACTGTTTAACCTCCAAATACAGTTTAGCGTACTATTCAGTTCGGGTGATTTTTATTATTAATTTGAAATAAGGAAGAAATACGACAGCTATTCAAAGGGACTTTTAAGGCATATCAGAGAAGGATAGGGTATTTATTATGTAGTGTATGATTAAATGGTCGATTATTCAAACCGATTTGTAATCCCAGAACCGTTTATCCCTTGTATTAGAGGGTTTTTAACTTGATTTAAAAATTCAGCACATAATTAAAAACCCATAGTAATGTTTAGAGTTTCATGTTTTGGCAATTTTGTTTTGATTTTTTCATCTAACTTTCACTTTACTTCTGTCTGTATCATTTGCCCTTTTCATACAAAAAAGTTGGATTGCTTCTTAGTACTTTGCAAACACACTACAGTAATAATAAGAGGCAACAGGTTGC
Organism: Hydroisotoma schaefferi; assembly: GCA_034682405.1. Classification (NCBI taxonomy): domain Eukaryota; kingdom Metazoa; phylum Arthropoda; class Collembola; order Entomobryomorpha; family Isotomidae; genus Hydroisotoma; species Hydroisotoma schaefferi. The sequence goes on along the minus strand of JAQFZX010001401.1, from coordinate 7,087 downwards.
ACAAGATTAATTACTTTATATTTAGAACACATTTCAGCTTGGTTTGTGGATAAATTATTCAGCCGGGGGGAGTGTATTCAATTGGCAAACTTTCTATTCCTTGTATGCATACGAGTATTTCGCAACGGTATCTGTTGGCCTTTAACCTTTCAAAAGTTATTTTTTATTTGCATAAAAAATACAGGAAATTGATGTTGAAATATGAAGATATGAAAAAATATTTTTTTAATTGAACGGTGTAATTATAGCGTATAAGAAATATTTAATGGTCCAAAACAAAAGTCAATAGTTAAGCAATATCAAGATTGTCTTTTCATGTCTAATTCTGGTTCAATTAACTCAAGAAACGAGGTATATCCAACAAAAGGTCTAGGTGTAATTACCGTATTTCCGGAAATTACTCCCCCTGGGGAGTTAATTTTCAATGGTCTCATTTCCAGGGGGGAGTTATTTAGAGGGGGGAGTTATTGTTTAAACCAAAATAATCTTTGATTTTTCGATATTTTTCTTAAAGATAATTTTTTAAACCTATGCAAAAGCTCGTTTTAAAATGAAATTGGTGATAAAACTCAACTTTGTCTTAAATTGAATATACTTGAAGTGGATGAATTATATTATAAATGTTTCTTATTAAACATACGTTTGTTTTTTAGACGAATTAATATTTTCTAGCCGGATTTAAATTAGGAATACACCATAACTGATTGCACAATTTCAAACAAGTTAATCACAATTCGTAGAGCGGAATCTAAAAACTTTCTTTTGATTAGAAAATATTAACCATCCGGTTGGCGTCTGTATGAAAATGTTATTTAAACTTAATTCTTGAAGTTTCAATAAATTGTGATATAAATTGTTTGAAAAAGTGCCATCAGTTATTGAGCATTCATAATTTAAATCCGTCTAAAAATAATAATTCATCTAAAAATTAATAAAAAATTTATTTGATACAACAAATGCATAATTAATCCTTCGTCCAGTTGTTCAGGTAAAGGCTGCTGCAGCCAACGTAAACTGAGCATCCGTTTACCTAATTTTAATTATTTATCAAATTTTATCCAATTGAAAACAGAAAACAACTCAACGCATAAAAAATAAAATACAGTGACCGTTTCAATTGCTTTTTCAAGCCCTTAGAGATAAAAAATCTAATTTCTGAGCTTAATTATGAGGTTTGGGGGAAAAAGGGGACGAGTAAGTTAGGGGAGGGGAGTTATTTTTCAATAGGGTCATTTGGGGAAGTTATTTAGAGGAGGGGGGAGTAATTTCTGGAAATACGGTAGTTAAGTTGCAGTTGTAAGTTTGAGAGTTTGAGTAAACATCTTAGGTACAGATTAGAAGATTAGATAAACAACTCCGGTAAAAAAAACTGTTGACTGTTCTTCTTTCTTTTAGTGATGTATATCAAACAAAGTAAGAATGATGAATATAAAGGGAGTAAAAAACAATCCACCCACTAAGAACTACATCCTCAGAAGTTATTCAGTTTTTTCTAGTATTATGGAAATTATGTATGCACATATTACCAATATTCGGTAGCCTTTCTTTCTTTACCTCATTAAAACAGCAACTTGCAAAAGACCACACAAAAAGCTATAGTATCCTTATTATTTTATACGAATGCTTTCTACTCGTTAGTCTATGTTTAGTTTGACGTATATGAAAGTACGGTAGATGGTTATTAGGATTAAACGCTTTTAGACATTATTTATGTAGAGTTCTGACAGTCGAAGAGCTTGATAAACTCTGAGATAACGCATTTTAATCAGCTGAGTTTATTATTAACGATAAGTGGAGGGACTGCTGGATGGAAGATGGCTTAGAATAAAATAAAATAGTAGTTTGTGGTAAAAACTTTGCAAATTAGGTTGGATAGAAATCATTCGATTGGAAAGAACTTAGGAAAGTTCAGAGGTTAAATACTTTCATATTACAGTCAATTACTTTGAAAGGCTTGCCCTTTATATGAAGATTATTACGAATCGATTGAATGTGACAGAGGAATAAATTGAATTTTTTGCAACCGCATCAATTTCCCATTCTATCCATTGATAGATACATCTAGATGCAAGCTTTAGTCAAGCTTGATAAACTGTTGACGCAATGCAAACGCTAGATATGTTGCAATCATTGGATTACCTCGTTTGAACTTTTCGTTTAGTTTGCATGAATTTAGATGAATTTTTAATTCCATTCTTTGTAAAGCTTACGCATATGTTTCAAAGGAACGTAATATCCGCCTAAGCGGCGGCGATGACTTTCCCCCATTTCCTAATCATTTTGCAAGGCTTGGGTTGACCTTTTCAAAAACTGATTTCAAGTCAGCAAAACGTATTATAATGACTTACTTTCCCACTGATTATAACCGCAAACATGTAGTAGTGATAGCATTGGTAGCAGTTCTACCAGCAGTAGTAGTAGTTAGTAGTAGTAGACGTAGTAGTAGTAGTAGTAGTAGTAGTAGTAGTTATAGTAGACGTAGTAGTTGTAGTAGTAGTAGTAATAGTAGTTTTAGTAGTAGTAGTAGTAGTATCAACTTAGAAACTTCTTCCTTCCTTGTACTAAAAGCTTAAGCGGATGTACCAATATTCCCATAAATTTCTAATTTACTACATCAAGCTTTCACTCAAGCCAAATCCCAGCGTCAACCTGCCTAACTTACCCTCCCTCCCTATGCTTATTTCTCCCTCTCTGTGTAAAAAACCTAGTAGTTCCAGTAATAATAGTAGTAATTCCAGTACTATTAGCAGTAACAGGGGTTGTAAAAGTAATATCAAGGAGTATTAATAGTAGTGAAAGTAGTAGAGGCTAGTGGAAGTAAAACAGTTTCAAAACTCATTGCCAAACCAAAAGCTGGCTGGCATGGAGCCAATCATCCACCTCAATTTCGAGATTCCTCTTCACAGTTTACGATAACAAATGACACTTTCTCAAAGCATTTACTTTCTCCTCTTCACTGCTCCTGGTATAAAATGTGTCAACCATGAAACCTTACTTAGTCTCTATTCTTCTACTTTATGTTATAGTTGTCCCCGTCCTAGCTAAGCTCCCTTCATATACTTTAAAGTTTCATATAATTCCCTATGCCTCTTCCCCTCCCCGTCCACATTCTAGTCTTCAGAAAGAGCTCTCTTCCATTCTTTAAATCAGCTCAAAGGCTGCTTCAAAGGTATTATCATCCTCCAATCTCCTCCGGGTTTATACCCCTTCAAGGCCGGTAATTCATAGTATAAAGTACGAAGTAAAGCGAGTGTTGATTCATTTGAAACGCTTCTAAAGAAAACATAAAGGTAGTCACTCCTCGTAGGACTAATACTGTTATGGAACAGTAGGCAGTAGATGTGTAGGTTGTTCTAAGCACCCGGTTGAACAACAGAAGGCTTGAGAAAGGACCCTGTAATAGTAAAGGCTCTTAAATTCTTCAAAGTATTTTCCCATGTTGTATCCCTAGACGAACTACTACTTCGGCTACTTTTGTAGATGTTCTTTAGTTTTAATATCCCTTTAACATTGTCTAGTTGTAGTATTTATTTACACAGCTAATGTTTCAATATGCTCTTTGAAGGGTCAATAAATACCTTTTAGGCACTTAATGCGCCTTTCTTCCGACTTTCTCCCTTGTATAAGTGTATACTTGGACCTGCTGCCCTGGTTGTTGGAATCGCAAGTGTTATGAATGGTTTGATTTTTACTGCCTTGATAGATTTCTTCCAAGCAATAAAAATATTTTCAAGGCTTTTGTAGAGAAATGTCGTATTTATATTGTCGCCCGAGGAATTAAATGAAAGTTGTAAGGTTTTGCTGGCGGATTCACTGCATTTTTCGGTATGATTGTTAGATTGACTATGACTCCCCGGAAGTTGAGTTGAGTTTAATCTACTTAGATATTATGAGAAATGAACAATTGCATTCATCCTTTGTCCTAATTTATTTGGGCGATAAAAGTTCTCCTTCTGGAAAGGAACCTTGCCTTATGTGATTTTAACTCGATGTATTTCCAAGCAGCAGCCAGATGAGGATTATAAACTATGTCTTTTGATATTATTTCTAACAAGGAGACTGCCAGTCAGTGTTGTTATTGTTATCAATATCATCGTCATCAAAGCATTGTCAAAGCTTGTTAGAAGTTTCGATAAAAGAGCTTGTTGTCCAATGACATCATAAGAACTACTGCTTATTATTACTAACTGGAGTTTTACAAGGTTTTTGTACAGCTTCTGTCACCCACTTTTACTATGTGTGAGAAAGCACAGCAATAGCTGTATAATCGGACTAATCGATGTTTCCATGTTCATTAATAATAATAAGTACGTCCAGGCACTTTGTAGTACTGACGAAAGTTTTCATCAAATAAATGCAGTGGGTTATAAAACTGTTGTATAGTAAACTGGAAAGCTTTTTTATCGAGTGTTTCGTATTACCGCATGGATACGGGATACCTGGAATGGTTCTCAATCCAATAAAAAGATATTGTTAGCTGTTGAGGTAAGAATGACATAAACCTTTGTGTGGTTGTCAGTGCGGATACCCAGTTATTACTATTTATTGACACTCTTAACACGATAGGAGAAAGGATGCCTACCTCTTTTTACTTTTTTGAAATACCTATCTCCTATTCACGGGCAAAATAAATAAAGGAATTTAATAAGAGGAACACTCTTATTATTGATTTAAAAAACGCCTTTTTAGCTAGCTATCCATGTTTGTATTCACATTCTAACAGTTTCAATATTGGGCTACGAGAAAGGAACATGATGTTTTATAAATTTGATTTCTGAGTAGTAATCGATTAACCTGTTTATAGTAATGGCTATTTTTTGCGTATTCCTTAAACGCAATGGAAAGGCTTCTCGTTATGTTTTTTTTATACATAAACGGCTCTAGTATGACTGTTATATGGATGGATTCAAGTTAGCTGGAATATATTCACTGTCTTAGGAAATGTGTGAAAAATGAGCTGAAGCAAAAAAACAGGATTAGTGAAAATGCTGTTTCTAGCTGGTTGGTTTGTATTTGTTAGCAAGATTAGTGGAGCAGACAGCAAGAACCCAGCTGGGTTGACATTAGAAGATTAAAAGAGCTCAAGAAGTCAACTTTCTCTTGGAGAAGGGCTCAAATCGAATCTAATTTGTTACGTTTCCCGTCTAGTTCTTGGAACTAACTGGCATGTAATATTCCCTATTTTCTTGTCTCATTCTCGTAATTTATTCTGAATCAGCCTGAATTAGACACTGCCCAATAATGCCCAATGCTAATCCAGCCAGAGCGTGGACAACTTTTCAATCTAGTTCGTGCTTCTTTATTGTAGCTTTCACAATGTGAGCATTGCATGAAGCTGGCTGCTGCTGGTTTATTATTGATTTAATTAAATTTTAATGGGTATCACAACTTGGCCAGCTTTATCTAAAGTTATGTCCTGTATTCCATTTAGCGTGAGATTTATAGCATCCTTGGTAAGTAGCCGGAGGGTCAGTTTAACATACAATTTGATAAGTTACTATTATAAGCTGCTATTAGAGTCAGCCTATTTGTATTTTTCTATCTATTTTCTTCATTTTTCGACTACATATTGAAGACTGGAAGGGTTTAGTTAAAAAAAACTAATTAAATTCTGACTGCAGCTGACATGGCTGATAAATACTTAAGCATTATTATGAAAACTCCACTCCAGTCTCTCATCAGATTTAGAGCACGTAAAGGTAGAGTTGTGCAAAGGTCAACTTTAATTTTATACCTTTAATAAGACCCCTGGCTACGTCTAGTAAATGGGGAAATTTATCGAATTTACTTAGATATTACTTGAGATTTAATTCTTGCAATCCGCTTCTGAGTTTCTGGATGTCGCTCGCTTTTTTAGAACCTAGTCATGTAACGTAGTAATGTAATTTTGAGCGTCATTTGAAAAGTTAATTAGTTCTCTAGAAATGTATTATTTTCTGGCTGGAGGACACTTTCAAAGGAATAGCTAACGGTTAGACACGTGCAGTTAAACCTTCGCACTTTCCATTTTAATTTGTCCATAAATACTTTCCCCGTATAATTCTTTCCTATCCTTCAATTTACTGACCCGAATTACCGTTAACATTGAAATAATTTGTTAAATGTCCCTTGGGAAAGAAGCAGGGGAATTAATTCGGAACATACGTCTCTCCAATATCTAGGTTGGGTGTGTCCTTGCAATGTCCAGATTATTTCAGTTTCAGTGGGTTTCGTTTATTGCTTGTACCCTACAAAGCAAGAGCGGAGAGTACCAGAGATGGGTAGAATTTCTCACAATTTTACTGAGCAATCCAATTACTGAATTAAAGGCTAGAAGGTTTTTACACTCATAAAGCTCTCGGCTGAAGTGTTGGAAACGTGATGTAAATGGAAGGCGAGTAAGTGAATCAGAAATGATATCAACCATCCATTCAAATGTCTCTGGAGGGAGTGACTATTGCATTGCTAGGAACTATAGATTTCCGGGTAGCCGATCAGAGTCCGATCTGGCGAGATGGGGTTCCATAGTAGGGCTTATACATTGTAAACGGTGGTGTCTATAATATAACTAATGCCAAAATCAGACTTTAAGTAACTCTGAATGGAATAGGAAATAATGGGCTCGTCTTGTTTGAATTTCAGGAGACAATGAAGCGGTTGGACGAGAAGAGTGTGAAACTTCGTAAAATCGAGGAACTGACAACAGGCCTTGTAAGCGAAGTTTGTGTTGGTAGCCACGAATACGGGATGATGAAGGATGTCAAGCTGTCCACGGAGTTTGCGAACGTCATTATGGAGAAAGTGGATATGATTGTTTCCTTTCTGTACAAGTTGAAAAAGTACGAGACAAAGCTCAGGAATAGGAAGGAACTGGGTAAACAATGGAATTAAATTGGGAATTGAAATTTGTTTTTGTTAGCAAAGATCACCTCAGACCTTATCTTATGGAGTGGTGGAAATGGAAGTGTGATTTATTAAAGGCATGTAAATGCCTTTTATGTGAATGAACTTTCACTCTGTCCGTCTGTCCGTCTGTCCGTCCGTCTGTCCGTCTGTCCGTTCGCGCTCTAACTCTCGAACGGTTTAACTTTTTCAACTTCTGTTTTCG